>JAHRHJ020000332.1:0-112500 GCA_019776745.2 Taxus chinensis | reverse complement strand
ACAATTAGGTTTGTAGAGGTCAGTTTGAATTTGGCAGGTCATTCAAAAGGATAAGGAAGTTTCAATACTCTTCCTTGATCATAATTGTCATCAAAAATCTTACATGACTTGTAAGATTTTACATGATTCAACTGACAAAAAATTCATTTTATAGGATGATTGCAAAAGGACATTTTTTAGTGATTAATCTCTCTTCATTGTTCGTTTTTGCCGACAAGTTGCGTACGTATGAGAAAAATAGATAAGGTAAGGGTGAGGAGGAATACCTGTGAATGAGGGTGGAAGGTAGAGTGCATGTGTTATGATTTCTTGATCCAATGTTGATTGCGAGAAATTCTTTTTGCTAGGAGGAACTACCTGTGAATACAAAACAAGACCACAAGAGGAATATTAAACAATATATGTCAGTGGACTGCCTAGCGTATGCTAGATCCAGGAAGTGTGATACTTCCTAGATGGCTGTCAATCCACTGTTTAAAACAACTTAATGCAAGAAATAATGTAAACCAATAATGTCCTACTGTAGTTGATATGATTTAGGTGTCTCATTCAAGTACAATAAGAAAATATAATCTAACAGGCTAGGTTATGATCAGATCTAGAAGTCAGATAGGTAAATAAGGTGGTTGGGATAGGTCAGGGTCAAGTTTTGAGTGGTTTGGATTATTTGGGTGAATGTTATGAGTTGTTGTTATAGGCAGATTTACCAGATACAGAGACTCGACGTCGGTCTGGTATGACCGATGTCGGTTGAGGGAAGACTGATGATGGTTTAGGCTAACCAGGCATCGGTAGGGTCGGGCATGATAGAAACTCAATGAAGTTTGGTTTTGATGATTCTCTGTGATTGCACAGAGAATGGACAGAGAATGGTGAGGTTGATGATAGTATGGGAGTATACTCAGAGATGTCTAGAGTTTCATATGGAGGGATAAATGTTGTAGGTGGTTAGGTGGAGGGATTGATAGGAAGGTGAGAGGTGATGAGATGTAAAGGAGACTAGGAATCCCAAACAGAGATAAAGAAACTTTATCTAAATAAGTATGGAAAGAAACAAATTAAAGGTACTTACTTATACTTGCAGACCTAGTGCTTAGATGGAGGTGATGGTTGATCCATGGAACTGGTGCTCAGTGCCCATGGCGTGCTTCCAGAATGTTACCATGAATGCATTTTCCTTTCATATCAGTGCTTGGTGTTGGTTCATGGATGTCTGGATGTGTGAAGAGTGCTCTGGTGCATGCTTGCATGCAGATCTCTCTTCTCCAAAACTTGAATAATTCTTCCAACCTCTCAAACAAGGTTACCAAAATGAATATATGGTAACCGATGATGGTTTAGGGTGACCGGCGTCAGTTTAGGGTTGAATGGGCATCAGTTAAGGTGGGAAATCCTAGGTTTACTAAAAATAACAGATCTTGGCAATCTTTTGGCCAGTTCTTCCCATTGTTGCGGATCAAAATGGATTTTTGCATTAGATAAGTGAGCATGTGGTTAGAGGAAGAATAGGCATGTGATTTTAGGGTTGAACTAAGTCTTAGTTAATTAAGGTTAGACTAAGTCTTAGGGTACTAGATTGAGTCCTAGTTAAATGGAAACATGCTAAGAATAGGTTTATGATGCGGTGTCTAGGTGATGTGGTGGGGTGAGGTGGAAATTAGTTCAATTAAGGTAATTAAATAATGAATATTGTGAGCATGGGAATTAATTTAATTATAGGTAATTAAATTAATATACATGTGGGGTAAAGGGGGAGTGTGACCCAAATTTGGTGTCTACATTTTTCCCCTTTTTGTCATGTAGCTTGTATTGGTAAGCGACACTGAAAAAAATAGGAAGTGATTGCCCCATGTGTGGGTGAAGGTGATCCCCCTCAAACCAGGCACTGATGAGGTGTAATACAGGAATTGGTGAGTGGTTTGATAAATGTGTAGTTGGTGGAAGTGAAGGTAGGTGGGGAAGGGTATGAGTACTATGGGAAAGGGTGATGGTCAACTCAGGTAATAGGTAATAGGCCAGGTCAAAATTGGGTAATGGGTAATGGAAATCAAATACACACACACGTATAGATTGCAACATGGTACCAGGTTGAAGAGCTTGCAAACTCTACATCATCCAAGGTCGATAGGTTTATCCAAACAAGGGTGAAGTGATTCAGGTATCCAAGGTATAGGATATGGTCTGGAAACACAACATAGGTCAGGTGTAGGAACGTTTAGGTATGTTCCGGTACACCAAAGGTTTGGTCAGGATAAATGACATGACAATAGGAAAGGTATGGTTGTTAGGATAAAACAACATAGGTAACAACATCACAAGGTATAAATGAGTACATAAGGTCAATGGTCACACCAAGTAGGTCAGGTTCAGGAAAATAGGTCATGACACGGGTAAGGCCAAGGTATAGGTAAAATAACAAATCCCAAGATGACAAACTAAGGAAATGTAGGGGTAGTTTGGGCTTGTAGGTAAGGTTCAATAGGTGTCATGAATGATAAAAGGTGTTTGAGCACTAATGGTTGTAGGAAAAAGAAGCCTAGCATGGGAAAAAAAATATAAGGGTTGACCATGCCAGTTATATGGTGACCGACGTCGGTTGGCTAGGGCACAAATATGACTGACAGTTAGGTCATGTTGGGTTTGGGGCTAAAAAAGGAAAATTCCACTTTTTACGGAATCATTTGTTTGTAGTTTTCCATGATTTGGAAAAATGACAGAGGAGAAGACCTTTTGTAAGTTGGAAAACAATGAGAGAGAAGAGCATGGCAGTTGGCAAGCTACATGGTGGAGTGAGTTAAGTGATTGGCAGGAGCTCGGTTGGTGGGTCCATGAGATCGGTTTGAGTGATTTCATTGGTTTGCGAGGTGGGGAGGTGTTTTGGTGATGGCAGAGGTGGGAGAGGGATTGGGTGGGCCACTAATGGTGTAGTGGCTAGACGTACCACCATGCCGATGACACCGAGATGAGGTAGGATTCTATCTAATCTACGCATTTGTTGTTGAAATAGGTTTTGTTGAAATTGGTTTTGTGGGTAAAAAGTTTGGGTGTAAATTTAATTTTTGAATTTTGGGTAAAAATGAAGGAAATGAGGGGTGGGAAGGTCCAATGTAGGTTAAATAGGGGTGGGAATGAAGCTAGGATAGGTTTTTAGGTGGGTTAGAGTAGGTTATTAGGTTGGATTTGTGAATTTTTGAAAAAGAGGGTAGGGGTTTGTAGATTTTGACGCCAAGTGACAGTGACCGACGATGGTCAAGGGTTGGTGGCCAACATCAGTTGGCCTTGGACAACATCGGTTAAGTATTAGGTGACCGATGCCGGTTATGATGGACTGATGCCAGTCGACTCTAGGGGAAAATAGGTCAATAAACGAGATAGGGTGGGAGGGATTGATCATTGATGCCTGATGTAAGTCCATAGATAGGAATGAGATATAAAGGAAGGTTATTGAGAATGGGTAGGGTAATAGGTACAAATAGGTACAAGTTGAGGGATGTGAAATTGGGATGGGGGAAAGGGGTAGTCTTTAGGGTTGGGATGTGGTTACAAGGTAGTAATAGTAAGGGTCTTGGGAATAGGTTGGCTAGTTACGAGATATGTTGGGTATGGTCAAGGTTTAACAATGTTGTGGTTTGTTGGATGCAAGCTAGGGACCAGATGCAAATGAGAGACAGAGTATCACCTCTGTTGCTAGTGGTACAGTCAAGCGTGACCACCAGAGGAGTGGAGGCATGTGATGGTTCAGCCTGATTAGGGTCGGATGCTACATACACATAGTTTGGGATCTGAGCTTGATGGTTGCACTCATCGACATAGATGGGATTCAACTGACCAACACATTTCATACCTGACGGGTGAGATCACTATCACCCTGGAGGATGTATATAGGATCTTGCGGCTACCTAATTGTTTGATGTCTAGTGGGAGAGAAGGTTTATTCATATTTCCTTGGAGGCATCAGAGGAGCTGATGTTGGTGTTATTTAGAGAGGGGATGGCAGAGATGAGGTACCATAGTGCAAGAGCCTAAGTTATGGAGACATTAATGCAGCCCATCCTTACGAGATGAGGTTGGTTGTCCTGATCATGGAGGCAGTGTGGTGCTTTCACAAATTCCAGATGTAGAGGGTGGGAGATTCCATGAGCACTGATGGGGGTTCTCCATGACATGATGGAGGATAGGACCCATTTTTCTTGGGCACCAACATTCTTGGTGTAGTTATACAATAGTTATGGGCCTATGGGAGGCTACAGAGGTTCAGTTTGTGTTGTACCTTTCTTCTTCACTGCTGGGCATATTGAGCACAATCATAGTGTGTGCATCCAATTGGTATGCCCAAAACATGATGCATTTGATGCGGCTTGGTTTAGTTGGCTACAGGCTTTGGGTGCCTGCTAGTTAGGAGAGTGCACAGGGATTGCACAAGGGCTACACATGATGTAGCATACTACAACGATTACATTTACTAGAGGGGTTTTCAGAGTGGACATCATTTGGAGGTTCCGTATGTTGGCTTCCCTTCATACAGGAAGATAGAAGTAGAGTTAGATTCTAAAACCATGGTTATTATGGATAGAGGGATGTCAGGCCAGATAAAGCACTAGATGATTACCCATTGATAAGGTCAAGAGGATTTAAAATAGGATGTGCCTCCAACCCTTCCGTAAAGTACCAAAAGACGATTGGAGAGACTGTTATCACCGAATCACAGCACCCCTGGAGGAGTTATACAGGTTGTATATAATTGAACTCACAAATTGGATAACATGGGTACTATCTCCAAGTTGTGGGACTTGCTACTTGAGATAGACCTCCAGAGAAAGCTTGGTTCTTGCTCCTAAACTACCTGCCACAATCTACTCTAATGCAGGGGAAACTAACTATTCTAATCTAAATTTATAAGGGACCAGGGAGAGAGAATGTATAAAATGAAAGCCTACACTAAAGCGGTGATACACCAGAAAAGAGGGTGTGAGAGTAGTCTTCAAATGCGTGAAATACAGAAGCAAAGTGCACACTAGAAGAGGTGATGATTCTCCATAATCTAGCAAAACACATTCACAACAATATTTCAAACATACACAATGATAATGGATTCCTGCATGAACATAATAATAGACACAATATAGGTTGTAATCAAGGTTAAAGGGGCAAGAAGAATGCAAGAAAACACAGCAGGGGAAGATACATCCACAAACTTGTATTTTATTGCTTCCTAGATATGCACAGTTCAATCTAGTTACAAGATAAGGGCCTGGATCACCATGCAAGGAGTCCACAACAAGGGCCTGCAACACATTGGCTTCACAAAGCAATTTTGGTAGAGCTTTGCTACAAAAAACTCTCCCCCTTTACAATGAGCCCAACACTCCAATTTATAGAAAAATGAGAAGGGAAAGAGAAGGGAAAATGGAAATCCCGAAATCTATCCTTCAACCACTTGTAAGAGGCATCTAAATGGAGTAAAATGATTATATATTACTTGAAAAGGCTCCCCATACTGATCCCAGGTGCTGCAGCAGAGAAAGAATGATGACCATGCCTCTTAATTGCACTCCCAGCCACCAAATAAAACACTGTTATGAACCCGGCCACGTTTTATGAAAAATCTCAATCAATTTCTCATCAAATCTAGAATTTGAGGGATGATTACTGTGCATCGAGCTCAGATCCATGATTCCAACGGTACCAATTTTGTGTGATTTCGTTGAGAAATGCAAAAGTTATGGCCTTCTGAGTGCGGGCAGCTATTTTGGGTCTGGCAGGTTTTTTCAGTTTTCTGTCATTTGACGGGAATGAGCATTAACTAACTGGAGCCGAATATTTTTCTTTTATTTAACTATATATACCCTCATTAAAAATAATAAATCCAGATTTTTTGGCATAGAGGATGTTGTGCTTGTTCCAGAAAGTCCAATTTTGTGAAAATCGGAGCTCGGAGTCAAAAGTTATGGCCGTTTGAAGTTCATGGGTCAAACGTTGACTTTTCTTCTTTGCCTTCGGCCGTTTCAGCTTTTGGCATCCCACGCATAATTATGTTGTCCTAACTGTCCCAGATGACATTCTCCTGCAATTGGCTGATTTGGGCTTCCTTGTTCCTGTTTGCCTTTTTTTCCTTTTCGCGTCCCAACGTACTTTTGTCCCGGACTGTCCCAGACAAAAATCTCCAACCGCTGAAATGGACTGTCTGTCAGCAAATTTGATTCATGTCCCACGTGTACTTTTGTCCCGGCTATTCTTGGGACAATAGGTACTTGATGATTTTATGGCCTACTCGGTTGTTACGAGCTGGTTCGCGTTTCGCGTGTGCATTTGTCCCACGGACCAACATTGGGACAAATGTCCACTTAGCCAGATTGGGTCTTTGTATGGAGAGAACTTGGTATGATGGGCTACTCAGATGTGGACCCGCATGGGTATTGAGTATTTCAGACCCGAAATTTTCAAAACATTTTATCCTATTGAATATTATTTTTGGACATTTTTCTAACTCGTTGGGATTTCTTCTTGGATGGGAGAGTTAGAGAGAAGCTGACAAGACCCCAGAAAAGGTGATTTTTTGGCTTGAATCAATCTACTTGAGCACGGGATGATACCTTTGATGCAGGGTTAGACGGCAAAATTACCTTGAGGGGTGAATTTTGGAGTACAGGAGAGATGACATGGAGAGGCCTATGCCTCTACCACAGCTGATAGTGCTGACTGGGTAGGAGGAGCAGGTAGTGGACCGGCAAATTGATGACTGCTGGAGTTACAGATAGATATAGGTAGTGGTGGGCAGCCTGCAACTATGAGTAGCACCACCTAGGCCAGGGCAAGAAACCTGGCCACCCTTATAGTTCAGAGGGATACATTTGCAGGGGCAGGTTTTACACCCTTTTGACCTAGTATTAGTACAGTGGCAGTTGATGGGGTCCAAGGCACAAGTTTCCACATTATAGGCACAGTGGTGGCCTTTACAAGCCCAATTAGCACAGGGACAGGTACCTACACAGGGTGGAGATGGAGATGGGGGACAGGTATCCACCTTACAGGTGCATGTAATAGGTTTGCAGGGTTATTTGGCCACTGCACAGGCATAGATTGTGACCTTATAGGCCCATGTCACAACACATGCAACACCTCAAGCTCTGGGTTAGGGTCCCATGGTATAGGAATCATTGGGATAGGGTCCCATAGTATAGAGAGGAGGGTATGGTTCATAAGTATAGGGTCCAAGGCCACCAGTAGTAGGGCATGGTTCACAAGTTGCTGCGAGACCTATGGCACTACCACAAATAGTGTCGATGGCCAGATTAAGGGATGCCCTGAATGAGGCCAGGTACTACCAGGATCATTTGACTGATACTGGGATAGATGTCCCTTCCTATATAAAGTATAAGGTACAACATGCCTCAAATGAGAGGATGAGATCTCTCAGACATAGTGCAGAGAGTACATGGGGCTAGAGAGCCCAAAGACAGGGTTAAGGGGAGGCCACTAGTTCACAGAGGCTAGACCTAGCTGCAGTATAGGAAGAGGCTGAGGGCTAGACCCATAGAGGGTGGAGAGATGGTGGTAGGGTGCCAGGCTAGAGGAGGAGGAGGAGATAGATGAGACTGGCCTGGACATCAGGTGGGGTGATGATTAGTCTCCATATATGTTCATTTATAGATTTTTGTATATTTTTGATATATACCGGTCTGCATGCCGAATGATAGCGAGGATGTATGAGAGATTTTTTGAGATTTTTGATCATATACTAGCCTGTGTGTCAAAGATGGTGAGGAGGTATATGAGATTTTTTGAGATACTGATATTTATTTTTATCTGTGTATATATGTATTGATATATAGACTCTCCCATTGGTATATATTTGATGATGTTGAATTGGATGGATGATGATTGTATTGTAAAATTTCCATTGTTATATGTATATGGGTGGAAAACTAGGTGGATTAGGCATGATGGATTTAGGTCAACTTAGGCATGATTGATTAGTGGTCAGTTTAGGCATGATGGATTTAGGTGTTGTTTAGGTATGGTGGAGTTAGGTGAGTCAGGTTGATTAGGCATGATGGAGTTAAGTTATGATTGTCGGTTTAGGCATGATGGAGTTAGGTTGGTTTAGGCATGGTTGAGTCATGTCAGTTTAGGCATGATGGAGTCAGGTCGGTTTAGGCATGATGGAGTCAGGTCATTTAGGCATGATGGAGTCTTGGTTTGTTTAATTTTGAGTTAATTTCCAAGTTATTGGTAACATGGGAAATAAATGATGAGTTATATGTATGTTATGGTGTAAATTTCCAAAATCTTTGATATTATGGAAATGTGAAATGATTGATTAGATGTTTTGATGATGTGATAACATGGTAGATATGTATGTGTAGTAAGTTTCCAAGTGTTTGTAAAAATGGAAATTAATTATGGTAAAATTTTAATAGACAAATGTGTGGGAAAATAGGTTAGGGTAAAGAGTGGCTGAGCTAACCTCTAAGGGCCCCATGCCCTAGGAGTGTTTCCTACATAGCCCCAGCAAAAAGGGGCCTCAGGCTGATGTAGTTCTCCCATAAGCTAGGGAAGAATATGATGAATTAGAGGAATGGGTTGGTAGGTTTTAGGCATGATTGAGTCTAGGTCATAGACATGGTTGAGTCATTTATGGTTGAGTCTAGGTGATAGGCATGGTTGAGTCTTAGGTGATAGTGGAAATATTTTAAAATGTAGGTGTCAATGGTCTTGTCCTGTATAGGGTAATCAATAAGTAATGAGGAAGGTGAATGGTAAGAGGTGGTAAAAGATCCCTAATTGATAAGAACCTTAATGAGTCTATCATACCAAAGATTGGCTTATGAACGTGAGACCCTAAAGGCATTGCATAATGGACTATTCTAAGGGTGAAGAAAGTCACATGATCACAAAATGTCATAGTTATGGCAAGTCCCTTGAGTAGATAGAAAATTAGGGTGAAAAGGAAATGAGGTGAAAATGGGTGGTTTAGCATAACTTAGTGTACGACAACATGTTTACCTGGCAAGAAACCCATGATAAAAAATAGGCAAGTCCATGAAAAAAAGTTATCATTTTCTTCATTTGTTTTTGATTTTTTTGATAGACTAATCAATACGGGAAGTCTATATGGGATGAGTATATTATCTCCTTGAGGTCTTCGTGAAGCTGATCAATGCGGGAAGCTTCTGAATATTTTATTTTATTTTTGCAATGACTTTATATAGTTATCCTTTTAGGGAGAAGTCTATTTATAGTGGCGAGATAGAGAGAAGTGATGTCCCTTTTGAGGGAGTCCTCTTTTGCTGCAAGTTTGACTTAAGGAGTTGAATCCCATTTTGCTTTTTGGATATTTAAGTCATGGACAAGACTATAGAGGAAGATTAGGTTCTTGTTTAGAAGACAAAACCATAGCACACAGAGGTTAACTATGAAAGAGATGGTTTCAAGTGATGAATGACCATGGGATTCCATCTTTGAAAAAGATGAAAATTATCCATGAGAATCATGCCATGAGTAGAGCCATGGTACTCATATTGAAGATAAGGTTGAAAGGTGACGGGTAATCACATGATTCTTGTTTAGTCGTTGATCCTCAAAATGGTAACATGGAAGGTGAATGGTGCTCAAGGGACGAGCGGTCAATAGACAGAAGGTGATATAGGACTTGATTTCAACAATAAAATGGTCTAAGATGCAAGGCATTGAGGGGCTCAAGTTTGGGTTTACCTTCGAGTGAAGACAAATGATAAGCACCTGATCCATAGGTATGAGTAACGATATAGGGTCCAAGCCAATTAGGAGAAATTTTCCCCATTTACTTTTCTCTTCTTTGGTTACATGTTGATTTTCCTTCAGGATGAGGTCACCAACTTGGAAGGTTCATTCATGGACACGTTTATCGTAAGCGCATTTAATACATTTTTGATAGATTTGGAGATGATCAAGAGCATTGAGATGACGTTCATCTAACAACCCAAGTTGTGCCAAACGGTCCTGGAGAAAGTCATCATTGTTGAGCATGTCTTGTAGTGAGATGCAGAGAGATGGAATCTAGACTTCAAGAGGCAAGACAACCTTGGTACCATAGACTAGAGAGAAATGTGTGGCTGAAGTCAAAGTGTGAATACTAGTGTGGTAAGCCCACAAGGCAAAAGGAATGTGCATATGCCAATCCTTCCCAGTATCATCAACTACTTTCATAAGAATTTTGTTCAAGGTTTTATTGGTTGATTCTACTTGGCCATTTGTTTATGGGTAATAAGGTGATGAGAAACTGAGTTGAATGCCAAAAGCATCACAAAGATTTCATAGGGTTTTGTTTTTGAATTGTTTTCCATTATCAGTGATGAGGCGGTGAGGGACACCAAAGTGAAAAATGATGTGATGGTTGATGAATTCACATATTTTCTCAGATTTTGTAGAAATGAGGGGAATGGCTTCTACCCATTTAGTGTAGTATTCAGTAGTGGTTATAATCCATTGATGGCATTGTGAAGAATGAGGATTGATCTCTCCAACAAGATCCAAACCCCATTGAGAGAAAGGCCAAAGGTCTCATGCGACCTGTAAGGCATGACTAGGTGTGTGATGAAGATTAACATGTTGCTGGCATTTCACACAACATTTGACATAGTCACAACAGTCACAGTTTAGGGTTGGCCAATAATAGCCAAGGTGAAGAATGCATTTAGCAATAGCTAAACCACTAAAGTGACCTCCACAAATTCCATCGTGAACTTCCTTGATGGTGTAAGGAATTTCAGAACTTGTAAGGCATCGTAAGAGAATACCATCAAAGCCATGTTTATAAAGGAGACCACCCATGATGACATAGCAAGAGACACTTTTAAGAAAGGCATGTTGTCCATTACGAGTGAGATCGGAGGCAGAATGGAAAGGGAAAGGTAGTCTGCAAACTGCTTATACCAAAGGTCACGTGGGTCAGGTGCAACAGTTCCGACGGAGTTGACCTCTCGAGATAAATAAGAGGGTGATTTCAACCTTTTTATTATGACAAATATTTTAGAGTCAGGTGAAGCGGGTATCTGAGAAGCTAGATAGGCCATGGTATCCACAAATTTTTTTAGTAGAACGTGGGGTGGTTTGAAGTTCATAATGGTCAAAGGTAGTCAAAAGTATGTCTACATGATGTTTGTACTTTTGGAGTATTTCATTACAACACTGGTATATACCATTGACTTGGTTTACAACCAGTTGGGAATCACCAAAGATATTAATTGATTTAACATCTAGGGAGATGGCGGTTTGAAGGCCTAATACGAGTGCTTCATATTCGGCGATGTTGTTAGTGCAATAAAAATCTAGTTTGAAAGATAAAGGCATAGGTTCACCATCAAGAGGAATGAGGATAACACCTGCACCACCTCCACGCTGACATTTGGAACCATCAAAGAATAAGGTCATCTGGTAAGTGGTATCATCCAAAGAGAGGGTAGCAATAGATTTTTCTGGAAATCGAAGTTCAAGGTTTGATCTCCAGAAAGAGGTGCATCTACTAGTTGGTCAATAATGGCTTGGCCTTTGGCAGAATTTTGATGGATGAATTCAGGTCAAGGTCTGAAAGAAGCATGAGCCAGCCTATAACACATTGATGCTAGTAGGATTTGGTGTACATGTAATGTAAGGGATCATGTTAGTGATGATAAAGGTTTTGTGGTTGAGTAGGTAATGTTTAGTGGTGACAAAAACTAAGGCTAAGCAAAGTTTTTCAGCATGGGTGTACCTAGTTTCGTAGTCCAAAGGGTATGGAATATTGTTCTAATTTTATTTGTCAAAAGTTAGGAATATTATGGAACATGGGTGAAGGTGGTGACATTGGTGAATGGGATGGAGAAGGTTTGTCTTCCTCAATGAGGTCGATGCATCATTGCCTTCTTGGAAGGTGGTGTGGAAAATCCAATACCACTATGATCATTTGTTTACAGGTGGTACATGAAATGACAATATGATGGCCTTGTTCATAAAAACTGAATGCCAAAGCCTTTCCATGCACATCGTGTGCACCAGTGAAGAAAGTGTGGGTGAAGCAGTGGTTTAGTAAGATATTGGAGGTCAGATGAAAATGGTCATGTTTGGGATGGAGGTTTGGGTGAATAAGTGGTAGTATAAAGTCCCCCATACATTAAGTTAGTGTGAAGGTGGGGAGGACCATAAGGGAAAAACCTCTCCTATGTGGTAGTCATAATGAGGGTGTTGGCATAGGTTTCCATACTCTTGCAGAGTGAGGAATGTGTTAATATTATAGAGGCAGTACTCCCCCAGAGTGAGGCATTGAAAAACACCTTCTAAGGGATCGGTAGTAGATATGTGGGTAGCGGGGATAGACAAATCACTAGATGATTGGGTAGGAGGGGTATCAGTTGGTTGGGAAGTAGATGGGTCAGCTTTAGAGGTTGAGGCCACAATAGGAATAGAAGAGTTAGGTGTGGGAGAGGTGGCAGAAACATTGGTGGATGGGGTCATGGGTGAAGGAGAAGTGGGGGTAGTGGTAGATGCCTTGACTGGTACAAGGACATCGTTAGGTTGGTACAACATGTTACAAGTTTTGAATGGTGATGGGTCAGACGGGATGGTATAGTTATGCCCTTCATGTTTGAATTTTACACAGTGGTGTAAAGTTGAAGGGACACAACCCATGACATGAATCCAAGGTCTTCCAAGCAATAGGTTATACTAGAACTCTCCCTCTAAGATGTAGAATAATTCTGGGATAGTGCAGGGCCCACACGAATGTGGAGAATAATGGTGCCAAGGGTGGAGGTGATGGCATCTTTGAAGGAGTGCAACATAACTGGGTTATTATGCATATAATTGGAAGGGATGCACATTTGATTGTATGTGGGAGGAGATGATGTTAATGCTAGCACCACCATCAATCATGATGTGTCATATGCATATGTTATCGATATAGATGGAAATGAATAGGGTGGGATCAGGGTCATCTGACTGGAGAGGTACAATCTCCTCATCAGAGAAACTGAGGGTGGTGACTTGATGAGTAGGAATGGGGGTAGAAGAAGGAGATGATTTGGTAAGCGAGGCCACATGGTGAGGGGTGATAATGGAGGCCACTGGTGTGGGGTCATTGGGTAAAACTTTGATGGATTGTAAAACCTCCATAAGGGCTTGTCTATGAGATTCAGAAGTTTGGACGAGATCATACAAAGACATCTTTAGAGGGGATTGATGTAATTGTTTTATCATTGTATGATGGGTGACCCCATCAGAGATAGGGTATGTGGGTCCTCGAATGGTGATTTTGGGCATGGGTGTAGATGGTATATTGGGCACGGGGTTGGTTGATGGGCTAGTTGCTTTTTCTTTTCCTTTGTCTTTCTAGGCACGGGTGGCAACTTGGACCATGTTAATCTGAGGGGAGGTGGTAAATGGAGAAGGTGTAGGATGAGTAGTGTAATGGTAGGATGGGAAAAAACCTAATGGGGGGAAAAGCCTTGTGAAGTGCATATGGCACACTGGCATTTGGGTGGTGGTTTGGCCAACTCTCTGATACAGACCATGTTGATCTCAAATTTTGGAGGTGGAAAAAAGGGTTGTGGGGGTGGAGATGTAGGTCATTGAAGAAGTAAGGGATGATGATGTGTGGTGATAGGTGAAGGTGGAACATGGTCCTCATCAAGAAGGTCATCATCGTCAAAAATATTTTTAAGAGGACAAATTTGGAGAAGAATGGTTTTTAGAGCCTTACAATTTTCTACATCATGTCCTGGCACACGATGATAGGCACAAATATTGGTTTCATCAAACCCTTTTGGTTTGGGTTTGAGAGGGTCATAAGGTCAAAGTGGTGGTAATGTGATGACAGAAGTCTCTAAGAGGTTGGTTAGAATGTTGGCGTAGGACCCTGCCAATGGATCACAATGGGAAGTGAGTATGGGTTTGGGTAAAGGTGTGGATGATGATCATGAGGGAAGAGGCATTATAGGAGGGGGAATGGGTTGGCCCACTGGTTTGGTATGTGGTATTGTCTTAGGTTTTGATGGCATCTGATTGGGTAAAGGTGTGGTAGAAGAGCTAGCAATGGAAGGTTTTGTTGGTTTAACTACCTTATTGGAGGGTAGTGGGTTCTTATCTTTGGGTTGCACCTTCTTGGGTAAAGGTGACATGGGAGTACGTGATGTAGAAGGGAAAGTAGATGGTGGAAGAGGATGGGTTACCCATGGGGACAATAGAGTTGTGGTGGAAGTGGTTGGTAGAGGCTGGGTGGATGGTATGGGTTGAAGTCGTATAGGAAAAGTTGGAGTTATAGTAACTGGTGGAGGTATAGGTGGTAAGAAATGCATGGGTGAGGGTGAGGGTGTTTTTTTGTAGGTAAATGAGGTGTAACAAAGGCTCATGATGAAGCAGTAGGTTGCTTAGCTTTTGACTGGCCTTGGGTAGGAGACTATTTGGCCAGGGTTGATGGGTGAGGCCCTAGGATGGATGGAAGGGGTGAAGGTGACAAAGGTGTGGTAGGTGAGACTAGTGTATGTGGCCTAGAAGGTTGGGTCTTCCTTTTAGGTGGAGGAATAATTTGGTGTGGGTTTGGGAAGATGTGGCTAAGTCCAATTTGATAGGTGGATGGGTAAGGCTTGATGTCGGCATGACACCCAAGGTAGTGATGGGTCTAGATACAGATGAAGATATAGGTGTGGGTAGGTTCTTAGGTATTGGAATGGTTTTAGTCATGGGTAAAGGTTTGGATGTAGGTAGATGGGATGAGAAGAAGCCATTTTTGATAGGCATGGTCAGGTTGATCTGGTTGCTGGAAATACCTTTGGGTAGATCATGGAAGTATCCTCAGGAAACATTTGTATTTGAGTCAAAAAGGGGAGCCGAAGACATCCCCAGAGCATGGAATTATCAACATAATCCAAGTGATCAGCCAGCCATGAAAATGGGACTGTTGTAAGAGGAGATGTAGTTGGTTTGGTGGCAATCCCTGTAAAATATGTCTGTGAGACAGGGAATTGGCTAGCCTCAGACTCTGTGGGTAAAAGAGCTGAGATCATGTCAATGGGGTCCTGGGATGCTGAGGGAGAATTTCCCCCAACAGGTAGTGGCATGTCTGAAGAATCTCCCATGGGTAGGAGAGATGGTAGGTGGGGTGAGGTAGACTTCTCCCTTGGTGGAGGAGAAGGTGATGATGATTCTCCTGTGGATGGGAGAGTTAATACTGTTGATTGTTCAGTAGGTTGTGAGGTAGATGGTGAAATGGCATCAGTAGAAAATGTGGGTTCCTACATGAGAGTAGGGGGAGATGAAGGGGACTCCTCTGTGGGTGAAGGAGTAGAAGAGGTATGCTCCTCTGTGGGTAGAGGAGCTCATGCCAGAATTTCCTCAATAGACGAAATAGGTGGAATTTGAGGAATGAATGGTATGATATCAAAAACCATGTGGACTTCATGGACATTGTTGTCACTGGATGAAGGTTCACTATTTTGATTAGATGATGGTTTATGGTTAGGGAATGAATTCTTAAAGATGTGTAAATTTTGATTTTCCGGTGCATTTGGGTTGTCCACGATGAGGTCTCCATTATCTATCATCTCTTGGACAATGTTCTTAAAAGTTATGTAGTTACCATCACTATGGCCTTTGACATGATGATAATTATAGTAGTCATGTTCCTTATACCATGCAGGCATAGGATGAGTGGGATCAAAACCAGTATGAGGTTTTATGGGAGGAAGTATAATGGCTCCATCTTTAAGAAGCTTTTCCAAGACTGAAGAATAGGGCTCTCCAATTGAAGTGTACTTCCACTTGCTCCCACCAGAACTGAAAGGTCTGGACAGGGGAAAGATTGGAAGAAGGTTGGGCTTGATTAGAGGGATGAGATGGACCCACTTTGAGAACTACCACATTGGCAGATCCTTTGGCTTTTGAATAATTATTTTGGGGTTTTGAAGATGAAGAAGAATCATTTTATTTGAACGGGGCATTCTTGTTTTGTAATTGGATTTTCTTTTCTTCAATGGCATGAATTTCCATCTTTCATGCCATGGTGAATGCTTCATCAAAGGTTTGGAAGGTTTGTACCTACAGAGTTGGTGAGATGTGTCTAGCACAAGCTCTAGTGAACAACTCAATAAGTTCAGTTTGAGGTAACTGGAACGTGTTAATTGGTTGATAAGACTTCACCAGCGAGCAACAAAATCTGTGATAGATTCATCTTCATACTGTCATGTCGAATATAGGTCAGTCATGGTGACCTTTTTGACTACATTGATCGAGAAGTGGTCCAGGAATGCTTGAGCCACTTGGTTGAAGGAGTAGATGGAATGTCTAGGTAAACTGTTGTACCAATCTAAGGCGGGTCCTGTTAGGGACATGGGAAATGTTCATAAGAGAAAAGCATCATCATGGGAAATTAGGTAGCACCCATGTTTGAATGACCACAAGTGTTGTTGTGGGTCCTCTTTACTATTGAAATGGTTGAACTTGGGAATTTCCCAATGCACAGGGTATGGGTGAATAGGAATGGATGGATGAATAGGCTCATTACATATTTCATCATAGGTCAAGGAGTTACGAGAGCCAGAAACTGATGCTTCTAATGTCTGCATCTTTTCCATCATCATCCTAATGAGGTCATTGGTGGGTTGTGAGGAATGGGTGCCTCCTGCAGTAAAGGGAGGTTGATGATGGGTGTATGATGTGGATGGCATCCCAGTACATGGGGGTTCCGAATATGAAAACTGTGAAGGGGGAATAGATACAGGTGGAATGTACCCCAAATAAGTGATAGACAAGATTGGGGGTTGCTGGTGATGCATGTAAATAGGTGGGGTGGTCGCAACGACTCTCATGGTAATGGGTGGTAGAGACTGAGGGATGGAAAGAACCAGGTTTTGGAATGGGTGTGGGTTTCCGACACTAGAGGTGGTTGTGATGCAACTGGTATATATGAGGAAAAGGGGGTAGATGGGGCCATGCTCAAGGGGGTTGGTGAAGGAATGGTTGACACCACGGGTGTAATAGACATCATTAGGGTTGAAGTTATGGCAGAGTTGGAACCTAACTTAGAGACCATAGGGGATAATTTTGATGAGTGAAGCTCTAAGCTAGTGGTAGCTGACACGGAAGTGGGTGCGAGGGCAGGAGGGATAGATACAAGCATGTCGTACACTAGCTATCCTGAGGAGTCTCAGGTAGATGAGTGGGAAAGATAGTATTGTAAGGCCATGGGATTCTGATCAAGGAGTCTTGCAAACTCCTCATCACCGGTAGAAATGGTGATAGGCTGAGTTGGATCCATAGGTGACAGGATGGATGATGGTGATGGACTAGGTGGGAGTGGCTGACGGCTGGCATGAAATACAAGGGCGTTAGTTTGGTTGCGAGTCAACACCATGTGAATTAGTGTTGACCTGGTAAAACTGTATTCTGTAAATGACACAGAAAACAATAGAAGCAGAGAAGGATGAAGTCTGGGGGTAAATCTGGTCAGTGTTTTGATTAAAAATCAGACACAGAAACCGACGATGGTCAATATGACTGATGATGGTTAAAGGGGAACCGATGAAGGTTATGATAACTGATACTGGTCACTGTGGGAAAATACCAGTTTCAGAAAATGAAACAAAATTGATGAATGTGAAATGGGGAAACTGTATCTGACAGAGATATCAGGATGTTGGGGATATGATGGTGTCCTGAGGACCAAAAATAGAAAAGAATATGTGATGAAGGTTGTTTCAGGTAAAATAACCAAAAGAGCTAGAAGTAAACTGACACTGGTTAGGTAAAGCGACGATGGTCAGATGTAAACTGATGACGGTCACTGGACCAACGCGGTTACTGTGAAATTAGAAGAAATGAAGAAAAATGGATTTTTGGTGAATTAAACTAGATGAAGGATCAACCCAGAAATATGAGAATGATAAGATGAGGTCCTGACACACTCAGAAATAGTCAGAATACTCCAACTATGATGGGGAGTGTGAAAGGAAGAAGAAAATGAAGAATCGTAACCTCACACCTCAAAACGCAAGTCAAGAACAAAGCTAAGAAAAACACACAATCCTAAAAGTGAATTTATGTTTGTTTTAGCTTATGCTATTTAAGACTGACTTGTGAATTTAGAACAAAGTTTTTTGGTTGGGAAGGCATCCTATGAAGAAGGAAATCTAAAGGTGAGGTTTCAGGTTATGTTATGGCAAGGGCGGTCCTTTCTCTGAGGTGATGACTGGACAGAGATAACCAGCTGGGTGCCCACTGTCAATCCTCTGATCGTGTGATCATTGACAACTTCTTCTAGGTGGGATGTTGTTTAAGAAGATGTGTAAATTCAAATTTGTGTAGTTTGGAAAAGAGAGAGAGAAGAAAGTGCTTTCTATGGTTCAATTGTGTCAACCATCAGCTGGGCATGACTTCCAGCATATAGGTTGCCCTCATTTTTAAATGTGAGCTAATAATGCAACATATTTTATAACCCAAATCAACAATTATATTCGATGAAGCAAATGATGAATAGGTCAAGAACATGCTCTTTCACTACTATGCAAATGCAAGAAGAAAGAATTGGTTCATTTTAAGCACCAAATGAAAAATGTCATTTAGACAATTAGAAGAAAAGAATATTACCAGGGAGAAGATTAAATGTGTATTTTTCAAAAGGAAAGAAACACACAAAAGTTTCCCTATATGAAGAAAATGCAATGAACCCAAGATAGGGTCCCACCGGCATGCCAAAATGTTTCACCGATAAGTTGCGTACGTAAGAGAAAAACAAGATAGGGTAAGGGTGAGGAGGAATACCTGTGAATGAAGGTGGAAGGTAGAGTGCACACATTCTGATTTCCGATCCAATGCTGATTGTGAGAACTTCCTTTTTGCTAGGAGGAACTACCTGTGAATACAAAACAAGACCACAAGAGGAATATTAAACAATATATGTCAGTGGACTGCCTAGCGTATGCTAGATCCGGGAAGTGTGATACTTCCTAGATGGTTGTCAATCCACTGTTTAAAACAACTTAATGCAAGAAATAATGTAAACCAATAATATCCTACTATAGTTGATATGATTTAGGTGTCTCATTCAAGTACAATAAGAAAATCTAATCTAACAGGCTAGGTTATGATCAGATCTGGAAGTTAGACAGGTAAATAAGGTGGTTGGGATAGGTCAGGGTCAAGTTTTGAGTGGTTTGGGTTATTTGGGTGAATGTTATGAGGTTGTTGTTACAGGAAGATTTACCAGATACAGAGACCAACATCAGTCTGGTATGACCGATGTCAGTTGAGAGGAAACCGATGATGGTTTAGGTTAACCAGCATCGGTAGGGTCAGGCTGATAGAAACTCAATAAGGTTTGGTTTTGATGATTCTCTGTGATTGCACAGAGAATGGACAGAGAATGGTGAGGTTGATGACAGTGCTGGGAATACTCAGAGATGTCTGGAGTTGGGTATGGAGGGTTGGGAGGTTGTAGGTGGTTAGGTGGAGGGATTGGCAGGAAGGTGAGAGGTGATGAGATGCAAAGGAGACTAGGACTCCCAAACAGAGATAAAGAAACTGATCTAACTAAATATGGAAAGACGCAGATCTAAATATACTTACTTGTACTTGCAGACCTGGTGGTTGGATGGAGGTGATGGTTGATCCATGGAACTGATGGTCAGTGTCATGGCCGTGCTTCCTGGAATGTTACCATGAATGCTTTCCTTTCAGATCAGTGCTTGGTGCTGGTTCAGGATGTCTGGATGTGCAAGAGTGCTCTAGTGCATGCTTACATGCAAATCTTTCTTCTCCTAAACTTGAAATAATTCTTCCAACCTCTCAAACAAGGTTACTAAAGTGAATATATGGTAACCAATGATGGTTTAAGGTGACCGACATTCAGTTTAGGGTTGACCGGCGTCGGTTAAGGTGGGAAATCCTAGGTTTACAAAATAGACAGATCTTGGCTATCTTTTTGGCCAGTTCTGTCCATTGTTGCGGATCAAAATGGAATTTTTCGTGCTTAAGTAAGTGGCATGTGGTTAGAGGAAGAATAGGCATTTAGTTTTAGGGTTGAACTAAGTCTTAGTTAGTTATGGTAAGTGGAGATTGAGTCCTAGTTAAAAGGAAACATGCTAAGAATAGGTCTATGATGAGGTGTCTAGGTGATGTGGTGGGGTGGGTGTGAGGTGAGAAATTAGTTCAATTAAGGTAATTAAATAATGAATATTGTGAGCATGGGAATTAATTTAATTGTAGGTAATTAAATTAATATACATGTGGGGTGAAGGGGGAGTGTGACCCAAATTTGGTGTGAAGGATCTTGTTGACATAAAAACAAGTAAGTCAAGGAGTATGCCTTCATGAATGATTTTGTTGCAACACTTTGAATACATGAATGAGTAGGTGCTTGAGAGTGTAATCCAAGAAGATAATCATGACAAAAATATTTGTGAGGTAGAAGCCTTGTATGAAAGTATTTGCAGTAGAGTAACAAGATTAGGAATGTGATGAATCAAGGTGAGAAAGAGGGTGAAAAGTTAAAGATATTAGATTAGATTTAGAGATCAATTTTTTTTTGTATTAAGATAGCTAATTGAAGGTGATCAAAACCATCTTGTAGAAGAATAAGTTTTTTCTTAGCATATATGGAGTTGAAGATTCCTTATAAGTTATAGCTTGCTGAAGGTCAAGTAGGAGCTTGACTAAAGTGTTGGGAGTTGTTACATCCATACAAGTAGAAGCTTGATAAAGATCAAGTGGGTGCTTGGTTGAAGTTTGGAGTGGGTGCTTCAATTTGAGTGGGTGTTTAGCCGTTTTCACGATGATGAGCTATTTTTGGAGATGGCATGCCGAACACACAAACCGGTTAGAGACTTGCACGACACACATTGGCTATTTTTGGAGGATCGGCTATGAAGCGCTTTGCATGGATACAAAATGAGAATATATTTACTACTGATAGTTAACTAGAAGAAGTCTATTGTTAGCGCACTTGCATGTGTGGTTATTATTGTAAAGGTGACATGGGCTAATAATAGCATGTGACCTATTTTTGGATTGGATAAGTGGTGAAGGGAAATTCCCCACCCTTATAAATATGTAGTGAACTGTGTAGCATAGGGTGACATGTGAGAACTGAGTTATTGTGATGTCATGCTACTAAATTTGATGTGGGCATAGACTATGGTATTATCTATTGTAGAAGATTTCTATGTATTTATCATGTTTAATGCAATGGAGTGGATTGGCTTAATCAGAGTATCAAATCCTGAGTATAATTGGTTCTTGCATACTCGATTTTATCATGGTTATCTTTTAAGTCTTGTTATTCTCTAGATCTAGATCTGAATATGTACTGTAGAATGATATATTAATTATGGATCTAAATGCTTTAAGTCTTCATCATGCTAACATCCTACAACAACAACCCTAAAGAGGGGCCTGGTACCTTTGCATGCTTTCGGTGAGTGCTCAGTCTAGGCTGAGTGATGTGCCAGTGCACCTGGGATTTTACTGGTGAATTCTAGGCTGCATCATTGGTTCCATTGCCGGGACCTCTTTTTCAGTTGTTTTCAGGATGGTTCACGATGAAGACATACTGGTTGACCCTAGCAAGTGTTGAGGAGTGGATACATGACCTAGAAGAAGAATACACATGGAGGTTCAACACTGGATCTGAGTTTAACGCACACATGGGTGGAACAGAATCTGTATGACAGTTTATATGAGAGCTTCTTTGCTATCTTTCTAGTAGAATTGTACGAGTGGCTGATTTCTTATGCATCTAAATGGAATTGGAGGTATCACACACTTGTCTAGACACAGGAAGAATTTCAGGCCCTTTATGATGCTGATCTGATTTGGACTCACATTGTGGATACGTGGTTCCATGGTGTTTTGAACAGTTATATCTTGGAGTACTCAATTTCCACTTATTCATGCCCAGAGGTAGCTGAATTCTAATTTTTATGATATCCTAGGGGAACTTACCTACAAGGCATTCCACTGGCGATCAAAATTTTGATGGTAACCCTGAACTTGGAGAGTAAAACCGATGGCTAACTAAACCCCACCACACATGGGGGTAGGAGAAGGTTTGGTGAAAGATGGCAGACCTAGTGGTAGAGAGGAAGAGAGAGGAAAGGTACTTAAGTATAATGAGGCATGCGAGAGGGAGGTAGAGAAGAAACGAGAGGTTACAGAGAAAATGGTGTTGTGGAGAAAGATAGTTCAGGAAGGAGTTGAAGTTCACACAGAAGATGCGGAACCTGAGCATCAGGAACTCCCCCATTTGGGAAAGCATGACAAGGGAACCCTCCTCAGCCTCACATAGAAGTGCACCAATAGAGACAACCTGGGCCGCAAGCGTACATCTGAATCCACCTGGAAACCTTTCCCTTGTGCTTGGTTTTCCAGTATCTAGTACAACAAATAGTCAACAAGCTAATTCAAGTAGTGGGAGAGTAGGAGTGAGTCTTATAAGAGGCACAATGATGGCAGTGCAAATGGATTCATTGTTATATGGGAGTACCTTTTTGGGTGTATCATCCACACAGAATTCAGGTCAACAAATTTTTGGACTATCTTTTGGGAGTAGTAACACTTCACAGACTGTTCAGGGTACAGTTCAGTACTATTGTTGGGACATAGGGAAATACATCTTTTGGTCTAACCCCAGCTACAGGTTTGGGATCAGGAGGTATAGGTGGCTCTAGTTCTGGTGGATCTAGTGGTTCTGGAGGCAGAGGAAACATAGGAGGTTCTGGATCAGGTGGGCAAGGTCCACACCAACCCCAGAATATTTACATGGAGATGTCTCTTCATCTTCCAGAGTATAGGGGCATAGAAGATGTTGTTAAACATGTACACATGTGTGAAATACTGTGGCATGCAAAAGGAATCATGGATTCTGAGCATAGGGAAAGCCAATTTTCTACTACGTTACAAGGGTGCACACACAACTGGTACAGAAATTTTGACCCTGATCAGACTTGCGTAGACTATACAACTTTAAAAGATGCATTCCTTAAAGAGTTTCACATCCCTGAGTTTGAACAGAAGAGTATAAGTGCACTCAAGGATATTAAGCAAGGCACTACTGAAAGTGTCAGAGAGTATGATGCCCATTTTAAAACACTGTTATCTAAGCTTTCTTATGATATTCATGCAAGCCAACATGCACAATGGTTTGTTGGAGAATTGATTACACCTTTTAGGAGGGTACTATCACATAAGACATACACTGATCCATGTGAAGCACTTGAAGAAGCCTTATGCGCTGAGGTAGTTGGAAGTATAGACACTGGGGTGAGCCCATTTTTAGAAGCACAGATCACAGCTATGGAAAAGTAGTTGGAGAAACTATCAGAAAATTCAACACATGAGACACGCACAGGGATTTGGTGCACAGATTGTGAAGTGGAAGGTCACACAAAGGATAGTTGTCCCCATAGATCAGTGCACTCATTGTTGTTGGATTGTGAGATATGCCATTTAAACCATGATGCTAGCCATTGCCCCTTGCTACAACGCGCGATAAGGAAGAACATTTCTTGCTACTGTAAAATATGTAGGTCCACGACTCATGACACAGAAAGACTGTCAGGCTGATTGGTCAGATCCATGATGCTATAGATATTGGTGTATGACAGACAAGAGTTTTAGATAACTCTAAAGGTAAGAATGAGCATCAGGATCAGGGATCACAATCAGGCATGCTATGATCAGAATGAAGGGCATTTTGAAGGTGGTCATGGCAGAGGTCGAGGATACTGTGGTGGATTTAGAGGATGAGGCCGTGGTGGTGGAAGAAGTGAGTTCCCTCATGGAACATGTTATACATGCAGATCTCCTGACCACTATAGGTGTGAATGTCCTCAGAATATTACATGTTCTTTCTATGGAAAGAATCATAGTTATGAGGAATGTCTGGACTTGTATGATCATCTTAGCAAGCAGTACATAAACAAGAAAACAAAGGTGTACAGGGATGGTTAGGATACAACGCGCTATGTAAAATCAATGGATGCCTAAGTTGGAACTAGAGTCTGAGGCATTGCAAGTAAAGATCACTACCCATGCTTGAGGCAGCACACACCAGGAAGCATTGCAGTAGAAGCCTACCATCACTAAGGAGGAGGTTCTACATGCATGGTACCTAGATCCTGCCCATCAGAAGGAGGTTTATCAGGAAACCATGGAGGTACTCAGGAATCTTCAGGGTGAAATACAATATTTAAAGGAGCAATCACGGAAGATGGAGCAAAAGAAAGCATCAGAGATGGTCCAAACTGATATGGATGACTTGAGAGAAGTGTGCAAAATGTTGCGCCAGGAGAATATCATTCCACTATTAGGGAATTGGTTAAAGGGAAACACTCCATGCATAAGTACTGAGACTGGATGATAGATCCTGCATGTAAATCTTCCCCCTCATAGCCTAGATTATGACAAGGAAATCACTCTGAATGTTGTTGTGGATGGGTGGCTATTGAGTAATATATTGATTGATACAGGTGCGGAAGTCAATGTTCTTACTTTAGATGCATGGGTACAAATGGGGAGACCCCCATTACAGCCATCCTCTAATGTATTGTTCATGGCTAATTGGACTAAGGCCACTCCCATCAGAGTTTTGAAAGATGCATCCATTACCATACAAGGAGCCAAGTTCACTGGAGATTTTGAGGTTTTAGTGCTGACAGAGTCAGATAGCTTCCCAAATCTATTGGGGCATCCTTGGTGCTATGAAAATAATGTTGATCTTTGGTTCAACAAGGGTTATATCAGCTTTGAAAACAAGGAGGAAAGAGTTATTATCCCTTTAACAGATGGAAAATGTGTGCCCTATGTTGAGCCCTTAAGTGAAGAAGACCTGAATAGGATTTATGTACATGCATCATCTGGGATCCAGAGGTGCTTGAGCCATGTAAAGAAGGAATCATTCAGTGGGAGGATGCATACAATCTATTAGTGATACTACAAGTGTTTCTTGTGATAAAATGGGATCTTAGCACTTATGAGCTTATTGGGGTGCAGAAGTAAAGCATATATTATTTTAAAGTTACATGAATAACTTGGTACGGGAGAATATTTAACAACTTGGTAAAGAGAATCATATGGTATTCTTGATAGATTACAATGGATTAAATAAGGAATAAAGCATATTTCCTAAGGGACAACAACTTGCAGGGGTGGACCATAGGATGATTTGTAGTATGGAAATTAGGATTGCTCTTGCCACTAGGTTCTGAAAGGAGTATCTCTTTGACATCAAGAAGTGCATATTTGTTACACCATTTGGAATACTATTAGGACACATAATATAAAGGAAGGTTTGTTGGTTGATCTCTAAGGTTGTAGTCATTATAGGCAGGAAGAGCCTACCAGTCAGAGTGAGGTGCACAAGATTCTTGGGTCACACAAGGTTGGAAAATTCATGCAAAGGGATATGCCAAGGTTTTTGCACCTTTGGAGGAGTTACTAAAATGAAAAGGCACGTTCTACTGGGGATAACCGCAACAACACACATTCGATACATTAAAGGAAAAAATTACTACCATGCATATTTTGTGTTTTCCTTCATGGGACCAACCATTTCATGTACATGTGGATGCCTCTGGCATGGCCCATTGGTGCGGTGTTGGCTCAACCTAGAGAAGGTATTATAGATCATCCTATCTGTTTTTCTAGTAGAAAGACTCCTGTAGAGTAGAATTACACAACTACAGAGCACAAAGCTTTGTCAATGATCTATGTGCTACATAAATTCAATGTACCTACTAGCTACACCATTTTTTTTATACAGATCACATGGCCTTGAAGTATTTGGTAAACAAGCCCATTTTACAAGGGCACATATATGTAGATGGGTACTCTTATTTCAAGAATTTGATTTCACAATTGTGGTAAAACAGGGAAAAGTAATTCTGGACCAGACCATTTATCCAGAATACAGTCAGGAGAAGAAGCATATGAATTGAAGATACCATGTCAAATGCACATTTATATAGGTTGTAATGAGTGCCCATCAAAATTAGAGGACATTGTTGTATTTCTATGAATAGGCATGGCACTAGAAGGAATGAAATCCTTAGAGAAGAAACAACTTTCTATACACGTGGCACCCTATATGTTGATTAATGGTGACATGTACAAGTTAGGCCAGGATGAAGTATTATGTCATTGTGTACTGGAACATGAGTGCAAAGATATAATGGAAGAAGCTCATGGTGGTATTACAGGTGGCCACTATGCAGGTGATGCCACTGCTCGAAAGATCCTACTTGCTGGATTATGGTGGGAAACCCTGTATAAAGATTGTAAGGATTTTTTTAAGGCATGTGATCATTGTCAACATCTTGGAAACCAGGTCAATGAGATGAAATGCCTCTAAGACCTATTACTAGTGCAGAACCATTTGAGAAATGGGCTATAGATTTTTTGGGTCCTATTTCACCAGCTGTGCACGTGTAGGACTGGATCACACTATATCATCACTTGCACAGATATCTTGACAAGGTGGGAAGAAGAAACACCTACAAAGGATTGTACAATGGCTACAACAAACAGGTTTCTATGGGAAAATATTATTACAAGGTATGGATGTCCTTTAAGTTTGACCAGTGATAGGGGCACACATTTTCTTAATGAGACAATCAAAATTTTATTGGATGAATTCATGATTGCACACCATAAGACTACACCATATCATCCTCAGGAAAATGGGACTGCTGAGGCTTTCAACAAAATTTTGAGCCAGACATTGACAAAAATATGTGATGTTGGAAGAAAGGATTGGGATGATAAAGTATCTGCAGTACTTTGGGCATATCAAACAACATATAAAAGGTTGAACAAAGCCACACCATTTCAGTTAGTGTTTGGCACAGAAGCAGTTCTTCCTATAGAATTCATGTTACCTTCTTTGTGTATTGTACGCTGGAGGTCTAGCTGATGAGAAAAGCATTAGAAGAATGGATTGAAAAGTTAATCAAGTTGGATGAGTGACGAATAACATGTTGGAGTCAAAAACAAGAAAAGGCCAGGAAGAAAGCATGGCATGATAGGCACATCAGGGATAAAAAGTTTGAGATTGGACAGATGGTGCTCCTTTATGATTCTAAGTTTTTGTGCCATCCAGGAAAACTCAAGGTACATTGGTTGGGGCCATATGTTATCACTCACATACTTGAAAAATGTGCTTGTCAATTAGAGGCACTTGATGGAATATGGTTACCCGGATACTTCAATGGGAGTAGGCTGAAGCCCTACTATAAATAAGTCTTCTTGGTGTTTGTAATAAGGTAAGTGTTTCCATTTAGATTAGGTTTTCAATTCTACATTTCCTTAATGTATTTCCTTCTTTGTCGCTATGCTTTGTCAATTTAGTTGGTGTTTTTGTGTAATAAGCATGTTTACATGCCAGAAGCTAATTACTATTTGAAGAATTTTTATGCGCAGAGGACTGCACATACCCTTAGTGTGGGGTAGGTTATTGATATCTAGGTACAAGACTGTTGAAAATAAGTCCACATGAAAGGAACAAACTGCTATGGGTGTTATTCAAGTTGGAGAATTGAAAAAAAATTGCTTCTGGAAATAAGGACCATAGATGGAGATGAATGAAGAAACAAGTATAACATGAGGTAAGCAGAGGCCATGGGAACTACCAAGGGAAGGCACAGTGGTGAGGTACTCAGGTGCATGGAGGCACACTGAAGAGAAGTCTGCGGCTAGAGGTAGGAAGGTGTGCTAGAAGGTTATAGCTTGGGCGTGAAGATGTACCGCGCGGAAAGAATGAAAATGGTCGCTTAATGAGAGGATTGTTGGTAGGTGAGTGAGTAATAAATGCACTAAATTTTTGAATATCTATATAAGGATGGGATGCGAGTTCATTTTTACCATTGCAATTGAAGATAATTTGAAAAGAGCTAAGTGCAAACGAGTTGAACAATCATGTTGAGGTGTGAAGAGTGTGAAACCAGACATGGAGAGAAGATTTGTGCACAGGAGAAGCTTGCATGTTCCCATAGGTGAAGGGTTTGAGCAAAGCAGACACATTACAAAAGAGCTAGGGCATGTGATTTCCACTAGGGCATGAAGATTTGAACTAGGGTTTCAACTTGCTCAATTACAGAGGGAAGAAAAGAGAGATTTTTCAAATGGCACCAAAGAAAGCACCCACAGCAGGAGTAAAAGGGAAGAAGAAGGTCAAAGTGGAAGAAGAAATTTCTCCCGAGAGTAATTTCTCAGAAATGCAGTATCCAGAGGGCATGATTGTGGGACAAGAATGGGATTCCCACATCCAAAAATGTAAAATCAGTGATTACAACCATCGTACATCAGATAATAAGGAGTTGGATGCATTGTTGAGTACAAAAATGAACAAACACACAACATAATACATGCCAGTGTACGATGACGCTGGTGAGAAGTTATTAAAGAAAATTGGAGTCTACCAGTTGTATGAGCTGCCATACTTTGGAAAGTATGAACCATTGTATCGATGGTTGATGAGAAGAGTCCATGAGGACTTCTTCTACTTTTCTAGACGGAGGGTAAGAATCACAACTACCTTGATTTCAATAGTGACAGGACTAAGGGCCTCAGGAGCAGATCTAGAGAGTGATTTAACAGATAAAGCAATGATACCGAAGACAAGGAAGGAGCTAGGGTATACCAAGGGTCCACGTGGCATGGACATCAACAAATTAAAGAAGTACCCAATCATACAAGTAGCTGCACATCTTGTAACAAAGTTTAATGACCAAGAAAGGTGGTCACAAGTGACTACAATGTGGAGACACGTTACAAGGAAGATGTCTCAAGGAGTGATCTACAATATCATGGATCACATAGCAAAGACAATCATTGAAGAAGCATGTATAGGTGACAGATTAGTTTTGGCACTATTTTATTATCTTTGGTGTTTATGGAGATTGGAGTGCCCGATGGGCCAAAGGAGAAGATTTGGGAGTACCCCATGGAAAAAATCTCTGCGGAAAGATTTAATAAATACTTATGTGAAGGGATCCATGGGTGGACCATTTAAAGAAGAGGGTGGAGATGTGGTATGATAGGCTCCATGTGCATTTGAAGAGGAGTGGCGCATACCCAAGGAGTTTCCTTTGGTGGTGGGTAAGGCAGTACAGTTTGTAGTTTACCAACATTTTTGCATCATGTGATTTGTGATGAAGGATGGGCTTAGAGCCCATGGTGAAAACTACCATATGCCTTCACAACAAGATATTTCCAGGCATTAGTTCACTGGTTTTTGATGCATGCCACCTAACCTTCAATGCAGACAAGGTAGATTGTGACTACCACACACTGAGAAAGAAATATGTATATCCAGGATGGACTGCCTACATTGAGAGGCTTATCTAAGATATTATAAGCATGAATCCTGTAAGCTTGGAAGTTGGGGACACCGGAGCAATGCTTGTGTACCTTCAACTCAAGCCCAAGATGGAGAATAATAAGTATGTGGAGAATGAGTTCACACTCCCAGGGCCGCCAAAAGGTAAGCATACAATGGAAAATGTTCCAGCACCTAAGCCCATAGAGACAATACAAGTAGATGATGAAGAAGAGGAGCATGAAGATAGTGGTGGTTTGGAGCATAGAGGTAGGAGGTAGCCTCCAAATAAGGAAGAAGCTGAGCACATGACTACTCCACCCCAGCCACAAGAAGGAGATGATGAGGACTAGATGCAGTATAAGGAGAGCACCACTTCAAAAGAGTATTTAGGAGAACAAGGACCCAAGGTGCTACTCCATAATTAGTGTGTAGATCACCTCAACTCTCTCCAAAGAAGGAGACAACTGAGAAGAGAAGAAGGAAGTTGAAGCTGAATGAGGAGGTGGAAGAGTCTAAGGAAAGCATGCCCAAATCTCCTACACCTCCAGAGAATGTGGAAGAACCAAAGGATGAAGAAATGAAGGATGGAGAAGAAGGAGAAAAGGAGGTAGATGAGACAACAACAAGAGACTACTTAGGGTACAATAGAACAAGCTCCAAATCTTGATGCTCAAGTTCCTAAGGGGCCAAGATCAAAAGAACAAGTGGAGAATATGTTACACCGGTCATGGGCTATGCTGAGGACACAGGTAAAATTTTCCACACCCATTTTCAAAGCACAATGACACCAAAGGAGTTGTATGGGTGGGAGCTGATGGATGAAGATATGGAAACCATGCGCACAAGGAAGAAACTATCATGGTCGATGCACACACACATGGATGAACCAAAATTTGATGTATGTGAAGAGTCATGTGTATCAAGGAGGTTAAAGAAGACACCTCAGGCCTGACACATAACAGTAAAGCTACTGTTATGTCAAATGAACAAGTGAGAAATTCTTAGGTGAAAGTATTGATAGAGGTGGCATGGAGAAATATGGATAAGGCTGGAACAATTAGGGCACTAAGAGAAGAGCTCAAAACTAAGGATGTAGAAATAACATGCCTAAAGCAAGAAAAAGACTTGGCACAGAAGAAGAATGTTGTTTTCATCAGCATGGCAGAGGAAGTTTGGGACAATATCATGAAAGCAAAGCCACACTTAGAGCCAAAGGTACCCAAAATGTTTCCTTCAGCAATGCATTATGTAAGTACCTTGGTGGACTTAGTGCTTGAAGATGGACCTCTGCACATGCCAAAACCAAAGGATCCAGCATAGGAAGTAGAGAGAGAAAAGGCTTTGGTGATGAGAAAGATTGCATCATATGAGGGGTTGCTTCAGAGCTTGTAGGAGGAACTGAAGAAAGTAGATCAAGTGTTGAATATTTGTACAACCCCAGAAGCCATTATAAGAACCAAGACCATTTTGGAAGACAATGAAGTCCTGAAAGCCATGAAGGATGAGACATTGGGCCACACAAATGATTAGCACTTGTCAAGTAGAAGCGTGAGGCCCTTACAACAACACAAGAACCACACAAGGAAAGGCTAGATGAGCTTGGGAAACTCATCACACAAAATATGGACTTATTAGAAGGAAGAATGACTGCCATGTCTAGCATTGTTTTGGTCTTGCAGAATGAGAAAGGAGAAATTGCAAAAGATGAGCTAGAGTCAATTGCAGTGGATATCCCAGAAAAGGTAGAGGCCATGCTCAATGATTGGTAGACTTTAGAGGTGGAAATAAAAGAAGAATATCCAGAATTGATTCTTCAGGTTGAAGTAGAAGATGCTACAGGGTAAAGACATTCTTTTTATTCATAAATATTCTTTATATTCTTCTATTGTTTGATTCATTTTGGAGACAACCATTTCCAGGGTGAAATGCAACTAGTGTGGGGTAATGTTGATCAGTCAAAATATGGCACTTAGTACGAAGAACATATAGAAGGTTCACGCAGGAAGAGTAGAATGCATTCAAAAGCACGGGAGGATCGGAAAGGAATCACGCACTGAGGATAGAGACATATTCGGGACTTAGCCATTTTCACGATGATGAGCTATTTTTGGAGATAGCATGCCGAACACACAAACCAGTTAGAGACTTGCATGACACACATTGGCTATTTTTGGAGGATTGGCTATGAAGCGCTTTGCATGGATACAGGCTGAGAATAGATTTACTACTGATAGTTAACTAGAATAAGTCTATTGTTAGCACACTTGCATGTGTGGCTATTTTTGTAAGGGCACGTGGCTAATAATAGCATGTGACCTATTTTGGGATTAGATAAGTGGTGAAGGGAAATTCCCCACCCTTATAAATATGTAGTGAATTGTGTGTAGCATAGAGGATGTGAAGGGATATAAGTTATTGTGAGGTTATGCTGCCAAATCTGATGCGCATAGAACTATGGTATTATTATTGTAATAAGCTTCTGTGTATTTATCATGTTTAATATAATGGAATTATTGGCTGAATCAGACTATCAAATCCTGAGTATAATTGGTTCTTGCATGCTTGATTTCATCATGGTTATCTTTTAAGTCTGTTATTCTCTAGATCTAGATCTGAATATGCACTGTAGAATGATATATTAGTTATGGATCTGAATGTTTTAAGTCTTCATCATGCTAACATTATGCAAAAACAACCCTAAAGAGAGGCCTGGTACCTTTGTGCACTTTGGGTGAGAGCTCAGTCTAGGATGAGTGATGTGCCAAATGGGGATTTTACTAGTGAATTCTAGGCTGCATATTTACCACATTATTCCTTATGTTCATGTATACATATGCTATCTCATTTGTATTACAAATAAACCATCATTTATGAGAGGCCTCAACACACATAGATAAATATGGTGCACTAGGAATGAAGGAGTAGTGAGAATTTGAAATTGTTACATGGTTATGTGAATGGTTAACACTTATTCACAAGGGCAAAATGTCAGAGTTGTGGTTCCAACAATTGGTAATCAATGTAGCTAGGGACTCTGTTTAGAAACAAGTATGATAGCCTTATTCAGGAAGTTATTGAGGGGAGGGTATCGAGTAAACCAGTTGAATCATCCTCCCCCTCCAAAGCAAATTTCAGTTATTTTATATTCCTTGATTAACTGGTTTCACTATAGGAAATCTCTCTAAAGTACATGGAAGCTAAGCATGTTTTTTATGACATAAGATGACCATAAAATCTCTAGTTGCAACTATAAATCTTTCAAAATCCCATAAAATTAAAAGGAATTTTTTCCTTCAAATCATCAATAAGTATTGAGATCTTTGAATAAATGGACATAGAAAATTTTTTATAAATGACATGGTTGAAGATGTATGGAAATACTCTAAAATCTCTGAAGTCCTTATTTTAATTTTGGAAGACTAAAGATAAGCACTTGTACAAGATAGAGTCTAGGAATTACATCAAGGAGATAAGGACTTATTTCAGGAGTGTAGAAGAAAACAAGGCTGGTCCTAGTCAACAAGAAACCATGAAGGAGGATAAGGAGATACTATCCATTGAGACAGGTAAAAATCAATCAGACAACCAAATGCATCCATGTATGAAACTAACCTTCAATGGCTACTGATTTCAATTTTCATAACTTTTGGCATAGGAGATAAGGAATGTAGCAATCATGTCAAAGATGAATATGTATGGAGGGATAACATATATGAGAAAAAAGAAATAGAGTATGGTTCAACTATCAAGAGATATTTATCACATTGGTTCAGTACTGCCTTATATGAACTTGTTGATTTCGAATCACAACACCCCTGAATGTCTGCAACATGATGGGTTGAGACTCTCAGTACGATTGCATAACATGGAGCTTTTCCCAAGTGTGGGACCTTGTGAAATCGGAAAAGCTCTCCGGATGAAGGCCGGTTCCTATTCCTCTGTTCAGATGCACACGTAGAAGATGCAGAGGGTTTACTAAAAACCTAATCTAACTTGCCAAGGAGATAGGGGTAAGAAAATGCATAAAATAAAACCTAAACTACAAAGGTGATGCACCGAGGAATGAAGAACACCTGTCTTGCCAATAAACAAAAACCATTAAAATGCAATACAAGATCATACACAGATAGCCAGATTCACAGTGAACGATCAGGGGGATGCAAAATGAATACAGAGAGGGTTGAGAATTATCCACAAACATGCATTAATTTGCTCCAAAGATTGATACAGCACACTGAAAAATGCCAAGAGGCAAGGTTGCATTACAGTTTCAAATGGGAGGTTTTAACTCCACAAGTTCACCTGCCAAAGAGAAGAAGGGAGGGGCAAAACAGAAATGTCCAACATTCCTAGGTGGATCACCTCCTTAGCTTAGGTTTATTTTTATGCATTTCTCTCTCCCTGTCTCCTTGGTAGTTAGATTAAGTTTTTTGGTAAACCTCTGTGTTTTATTGGTGCATCTAAATAGAGGAATAGGATCTGGCCTTCATCCAGAGAGCTTTTCTGATTTCGCAAGGTCCCACACTTGGGAAAAGCTCCATGTTGTGCAATCGCACTGAGAGTCTCAACCGATCGCGTTGCAGAGTCCCAGGGGTGCTGCGTTTCGACACCAATAGTTTTGGCACGCCCGGTGGGACCAAGAGGTCATTCCATGAAGATTTGAAGGAGTTTTCACGAAGTTCAGACTGAGAATTGCAAGTTTTAAAATTTCAGATTTTACACCTCCTAGCCTGAAATCTGAAATCATTTTTCAAGGGTTTATCTTGCTCAAAATAGGTCAAAATTTCAACAGTTGGTAGATCTGAGGGTAATCTTCAAAAGGGTATCTTTAGTTTTTTGATATTTTGATTTTCAAAATTTCAAGTTTTTTGTGATTTCAGGTTTTCGGGATCCGAGAACATCAAAGCAACAATTCAGGTTTTGGGGGATGCATTGCATGGTCCTATTCCCGACAGCAGTGATTTCAGGTTTTGAGGGATGTCAGACATGTTCCAAGTTCTGACACATAGCAATTCAGGTTTTGTGAGTTGCATCGCATGACCTGAGTTCCACCTATACTTTTCGGGGATCTGCAACTGTGCAACAAGGCCCGAATTCCAGATTGAAGATTGTCTCCTCTGGGTCCTTCAAATTTTTAAATTAGATTTTCAATACTTTCAAGTTTGGTGTGTAACTTGGCAAAATCCAGCCTTTTAGAGGCTTGTTATCTAACACATCTGGCGACTCCGAAGGGATAGATTCAGCGGTGTAGCAGCACAAGTTGCCCAGGCACATGAGAAGAATTCGAACCAGGTCTAATACTCGAGAAGAGGGGCTATTTTTCCAATTGCAACTATCACTAGGCAGAGGAAGGAGAGGAAGAAGACCACAAAGATCACCATCTCTGCCTAACAGGACTTTGTCTACACCTCCACCTGGTAGGCCTTTTCTCGCATCAACCAGGGTTCTCAGGCCAATCATAATGGCGCATCTACCACCGAATCCCTTTGTCAATTTCACGGGAAGTAGTCCACTTGCCCTAAATGCTCAGAATCAAATTCCAGTTGCAGCACTAAAGAATATACCCTATTTCACAGGAGAAAATCATACTACTCCTATTGATCACATCTAGGATATTGCTAATGCATGTGCAATCCACGAAATAAATGAAATGGATGTTGTAGTCAAGTTATTGGCTTCATCTTTCAAAGGTAAGGCCTTACAATGGTTTAGGAGCCTAACAGCAGGGTCTATTACGAATTGGAACCAACTTTGTTCGGCTCTTTGCAACCAATTCGGGGAGAGGGCAGACAATTTATCCTTATTGGAACAATTGACAACAATCAAAAGGGCTCCTAATGAACAAATGACAGATTTCAACTTCAGATTCCAACGGACATGGGACAGGATTCCAATAGCCGTTAGACCAACCACTGAAGGAACATTCCTTTATTTCTTAAAGGCTATAAATTCAGACATAGCCATGATGATCCAATCAATGGGAGGAACAACACTGCCAGGGGCCTACGACACGGCTATCAGAGAAGAGAACTGTTTGATCCAAGCTGGCAAGCTTGCACCAAGGCCACCAATGCCTCTCTATCCAAACATGGGAAATCCTACAACCAGTCAAGTACCAGAGTTGAATCCCATTCCAACTCCTAGAAATCAAAGAAATAATGAGGCGTCGACTTCTTCAAATACTTCAAAGGAATTGCAGGAGGTCATGAAACAATTGCAGAACCTTGGAAATGAGCTTGTGACTATCAAAAGACAACAAGCTCAAAGTGCTAGACCGTATCAGCCTCAAGCACAGTACCAAGCTAGGCCCCCATACCAACAAAATAGACCACCACCTCAGGCTGCAAATCAAAACCAAAACCAAGGACAACCTCAAGCTGCCAGGCCGTTTCGACCGTATGATCCAAATGCAACGACGTCCTCAAGAGCTTTGGTCCCGACACAAAATAACATGGCACAGGAGTACGACTGGTGTTACCCTTGCAATCTACCTCACAATCAGTCAGCATGTTTCAATGGTGCACTAAATCAGGCCTTGATGGTGCAAACCATTGGTGTTGCTCAAGAACCAAGCCAGGAGGAGAATCAACAACAACAAACGCAGCAAGAAGGACCTCCAACAGAAACCACATTGGAAAATTAGCAAACGAAAGACTTCTGTGGAGTTAACCAACAGCCTTTTCAAGGCGTGGCTGCCAACACACGGTCAAAGAAGAGAAATATAGGAGAGGGACAACCGTGTAATCCAGTTGTTTCTCAACCCACTCTTACACAACAAGGGGTTAGTAGACCAAGTGCAGCTCCAAATGTGCAAAATCAACCCAAGGTACCTGTTGTAGCAACACACGCACATGCTCAAGCTCCAGAAAAGTTTACACCAAGTAAGGGACAGCAAAAGGACAATTCATCCCCTTTCAACATCATTGATCAAATGAAGAAGACGAACGTGAATATATCAATGTGGGAATCTTTATCCATCCCAGGACAAAGAGATCTTCTACAAGCTGCTATGAAGAATTGGTCAACTTCAAACCAACAGGCCCATATGCAAGAGAAGGTCCTCACAAATGCTGCTCAGCCTGAAGGGAATCATGGAGGACAACAAGGTAAAGTTTTGAAACCCCCTCCATTCTATGTTTCATTAATCATCGGGGATAAATTAGTACACAATTGCATGATTGATTCTGGGGCAAGTAGTTCAGTGATGTAGAAGAAAATAGCGGATCAGCTGGGTTTGAGATATGAGCCAGTGCTGAAAGGAGTAGTATAGCTAGATGGAACGACAGTAGGAACTGTTGGGGTCATCAAGGGGTTAAGCCTAACACTACATTCCTGTCCTAATGTTACAGTTCTGCAAGATGTGTCTGTGATTGACCTTCCGCCACTCTTTGTGTTGTGTCTATCAAGAGACTTCACTGCAAAAATCGGTGGATATTTATCTGCAGATTGGTCACACATGATTTTTAGGACAAGGTATGGAGCCAAAGCAATAATCAGGTCAGAACCAATTGCCAATTTCCATATTGAGCCTCATGTACCAAATCCTATCAATGCAAATTGCTCGGCTTTTGACTAAGAGGAGTGTTCAAGTGATCTAGAAATAGGTACTAAGGTCGAGGGAATCCCTGATTTAACTTTGGATGAATGGGCAAATAAGAGTCATGAATTTGACCCATACAAGGAAATTGAAGAATCTGAATTGGGCGTGTATTGTATACACGAAGAAAATTCACCCATTCCCGACATCATTCAGCCTGAATAAAAGGATGAAAACAAAGTTTGGAAGTTATTTTTTGATGGTTCGAGAAGTAGAAAAGGTGCTGGAGGTGGTCTAATGTTGATTTCACCACAAGACATCAAATATTTTTCAGCTTTTCGTTTCTAGTTTTCCTGTTCGAACAACACGGCTGAATACGAAGCATTGATTCATGGAATTCATTGGGCCAGGAAAAGGGGCATAAAGAACTTGCAGGTGTTTGGAGATAGTGAGTTGATTGTCAACCAAGTTAGGGGACAACATGCTACAAAGAACGACTTGCTGAGGAGCTATAAGAATAGGGTATGGGACCTCATTGAGGATTTCGAAGCTTTCAACATTGTGTCCATACCCAGGAAGAAAAATGAAGTCACAGATAGGCTCGCAGCAGTTGGAGCAACGTTTGATGTGGTTGACAACATCAGAAGGGGAAAAACACAGCCACATATCCATGTGATTGTGAGGCCAGCAGTTCTAGATAATAACACAAGCTGGCAGGTGTTTGAGAACGATCAACAGATCGTCAATTTCTTACAAGAAGAGGCTGAATTTTCAGCTAGGAATCAGGACAAATTAGAGCAGCAGTATGGGGATCAAGTAGTACAGCTGCAGACAAACAAGCTTCCTAAGGGTTTGGTAACATTGGAGTCTATCTTCAACCCTAACGACCAGTTTCTTAAGGAAAAGGCAAACATACAGGTCAAGAGAGAAGATTCAGAGCCAATTCTGATTGGGGAAGGCAAAACACTTCAAATTGGCAAAGTGGCCACTGAGCAGGAGAAATCAGATTTCATACAACTTTGCCAAGAATTTCCAGATGTCTTCACTTGGAGCTATGAAGACTTAAGAGGATTCGATCCAAAGTTGGCACAACATACAATAGAATTGGATCCAGATGCTAAGCCCATCAGGCAGAAGCAAAGACCAGTCAACCCTCACATTGAGCCTCTGATGAAGAAAGAGCTAAACAAGCTAATAGAGGCAAGCATTATATTCCCGATCAAGCACTCAAGCTGGGTTGCAAACTTGGTTCTGGTCAGAAAGAAGAGCGGAGAAATCAGGTTGTGTGTGGACTTCTGAGACCTCAACAGGGTATCTCTCAAAGATCATTACCCTCTTCCTTCAATGGAACAAATATTGCAAGTAGTATCCGGTTCAGAGAGATTCTCTCTCCTAGATGGCTACTCAGGATACAATCAGGTGATGGTGAAAGAAGATGATCAATTCAAGACGGATTTCACCACCAAATGGGGAACATATGCCTACAAGAAGATGCCATTTGGGCTATCAAATGCTGGAGCCACTTTCCAAAGGGAAATGGATATGGCATTCAAGGGGTTGATCAATAAAATAGTTCTAATATATCTTGATGACATCACTGTATTCTCAAAAAATGCAGTGGATCACCTCTTTCATCTAAGGCAGGTATTTCAGAGGTGTAGAAGATTTGGGGTATCTTTGAATCCCAAAAAGTGCATATTCTTGGCTCACGAGGGAAAAATTCTAGGCCATATTGTTTCAAAGGAAGGATTGACGATTGACCCAGAAAGAGTTGAAGCAATTTGAGCGTTGCCATTGCCAAGTCACAAGAAGGCTCTTCAAAGCTTCTTAGGAAGGATCAATTTTGTCCGCAGGTTTGTCCCAAACTTTGCAGCTCTCGTGAAGCCAATAACGCTGATGTTAAAGAAGAGCATGGCATTTAAGTGGACATCTGAAGGAAAGGCAAGTTTTGAGGCAATAAAAGAGGCTATATCCCAAGCCCCAACTCTCGTCAATCCAGACTTCTCCAGGGACTTCGTGCTATATGCCTTCAGTGGTGGAGACACAATTTCTGCAATGCTGGTCCAACAAAACAAAGGAGGATTAGAACAACCAGTTGCTTTCTTCAGTCAAGGCTTGGAGGAATACGAAACTAGGTACTCTTTCATTGAAAAGCATGTCCTTGCAGTAATCAGGAGCTTAAAGAAATTCAAGCACCTAGTCTCAAACAACAAAATCCAATTGTTGGTCTCTCATGTGGGAGTCAAGGAATTCCTTCTAAATAAGGATCTGAATGAGAAGCATGTAGGGTGGATCACTTGTGTCATGGAATATGACATCGAGATCAAGGTCACAAAACTAGTACGTGGGAAGGGACTATGTGAACAACTAGCCTTGAGTCAACAAGTTGAAGCAGGTGATGAAAAAGAGACTATCTTGGTACTACAAGATGGTCAAGAGCATGAAAATGATGATGTGCCTACTCTTTGTTGGACTCAGAATATGATACACTTCCTACAGACAGGCCTATGCCCTTTAGAAATGAGAAAAGCAAAGAGGAGATACCTCAGATTATAAGCCATTCCATATGTGCTTGTTGAGGGTGTTCTGTTTAAGAAAGACATCAATGGAGTTCTATTGAGGTGCATTGGGACAGGTCAAATTGAGAGGGCGTTGTGAGATTTTCACGATGGAGGTTCTGGCGGACATTTTGCCCCACGAGTAACAGCTCTCAAGATAATGAAGGCAGGGTATTATTGGCCCACAGTGTTCAATGACTGCTATACATGGATAAGAAAGTGTAAGAAATGTGCACTCTTCACAGGCAAAGAAAGACTAGCAGCGCTTCCATTGCACCCAATTTTGGTTGACCAACCATTTATGCAATGGGGATTGGATTTCATTGGGGTCATCAACCCAAACTCAAGCCAAGGCCACAAGTGGATTCTCACAGCAACAAACTATTTCACCAAGTGGACCGAAGCAGTAGCACTCAAAGAAGCAAATGAGTCTAATATACTAGACTTTTATGAAGGAATAGTGACCAGGTTTGGTGTGCCGGCCACTATCATATCAGACAATGCATTGGCATTCATAGGTTCCAAGATTACAGAATGGGCTGTCAAGAATGGGATCTACTTGAGCACCTCTTCCAATTATTACCCACAGGGTAATGGACAGGTAGAGTCCACGAACAAGAATTTGCTAAGAACCATCAGGAGGACTCTGGATGAAAATCAAAGAACATGGCATACCAGGCTAAGATCAGCATTATGGGCTGATAGAATAACACCAAAGAGGTCTACAGGTAATTCCCCTTACAAGTTGGTCTATGGAAAAGAGGCAGTATTTCCTATATCATTAGAACTGCCTGTATTGGAGTTCATAAAGCAGTTGGAGTTGGCTGAGTTCGAACCAATGGAGGCTAGGTATGCAGAGTTGATGGAATTGGAAGAAATTAGAGAACATGCAGTTCAAACGATTGAGAAAGATCAGGCCTTAATGAAAAGATGGTTTGATAAGAAAGCAAGAGCAAGGACCTTCTCGGAAGGAGACTTAGTTCTGAAATGGGATGCAGATCGGGCAAAACCGGGAAGGCATTCCAAATTTGATGCCATTTGGAGTGGCCCCTACATGGTCACGGGATGTAAGAATAGCAATGCCTTCCAATTGTCTACATTGGACGGAGAAGAATTCCCGATTCCGGTCAACAGAATCTATCTTAAACATTACTACTGAAGAGAGAAAAGTTCTACCCTTGTAAATATTAGCCTAGATTTCAATTCCTCTAAGTGCGTATGCACATTGTCTTGTTGTAGTTAGGTTTCAGTTTCCCTAAGTGCTTTGGCATAGGTTTTATTGCTCCTGGGTTGGTTTTCTACAGTTCAGCGTGCTCTCGAAGGAGTTGAGGGTAGCAGGTTGGTCTCAGGTTATTGCTTATGACTCCATGCCCAATGGATTGCTAAAAGGTCATTGATCTTCTACCTAGCAGGCAGGTAACCCCGTGAGTCACCAAATTGTTGTATATATTTACCCCCCGGGTAAATATAGATAAACACAAGCAAATTGGGTTTCGGAGGCGGAGAAACATGGCGCAGAAGCATGTCGGAGGGGCAGATAAACCCGACAGCAAAGAACATGTCGCAAGGGTTGGAAAACCTGACGCAAAGGGAAAGCGGGGTTTCAGAGGCGGAGAAACATGGCGCAGAAGCATGTCGGAGGGGCGGATAAACCCGAAAGCAAAGAACATGTCGCAAGGGTTGGAAAACCCGACGCAAGGCATATCGGGTATTTGAAACCTATCGGGAATACACAGGGTGTCACGTTTATGCATATGCAACAAATGACGGAAAAAATGTTATAGGATATTGGTAGTCCAAATTTGTTGTATGCACATGGTGTCACATTTACATTTATGCAACAAACATCGCAAACAAAATTATAGCATACTAGTATTTGAAACCTGTTGTATACATAGGATGTCACGTTTACGCATATGCAACAAACGATGGAAAAAACGTTATAGGATACTGGTAGTCCAAATTTTTGGTAAACACACCGGTTTCACATTTACATGTATGTGACAAACATTGCAAACAATGTTATAAGATACTAGTATTCAAAACATGTGGTATACAAAGGGTGTCACACTTTTTCGTATGCAAAAAATGATGGAAATAACGTTATAGGATACTGGTAGTCCAAATGTATAGTATATACAAAGTGTCACATTTGCGATAAACATTGCAAACAATGTTATAAGATACTTGTAATCGAAATATGTGGTATACATAGGGTCTCACATTTGCACCTATGCAACAAAAGTCACAAATAGCATTATAAGATATTGGTATTCAAAATATGTGGTATACACAGGGTGTCAAGATTATGTATATGCAACAAATGACGCAAACAACATTATAGGATACTGGTCTTCAAAATCTATGGTATACAAAGGGTCTCACATTTGTGCATATGTGACAAACATCACAAACAACGTTATAGCATATTGTTATTTGAAATCTATGGTATACATAGGGTGTCATGTTTACGCAAATGGGTGAATAACAAGGTGTACTAGAATAACACTGGGAATAAGTGGAAACAGAAATGTAATTTTATGGTGTCTACATTTTTCCCCTATTTAAAGTGTTATTGCAGAGTAATAGTGCTTTAAAGATAGTAGACACATGCAGATTGGTGATCGGAAAAAATGTGAAGCATTAAGATGCCCCATCAAACAGAACAATAGATGAATGCCCCCTCAAGTGGATCGGATGATGCAACAAGGCAACAGACAACCGCTTGATAGGAAGAAAGCAAGGGATTAAAAAAAGGATGGGAAAAGATTTTGTTTGTAGCATGAGCATTATTTGGAGAGTAATTTTTACAGAAACCTAATTTTTTTTGTTGCACGATAGAGTTGTCACCATGATTATGAAAGAATCAAGATGGTTAACCCAAATGCGCTTAAAAAACACACACAACAAAGAAAATATATAAAGTAAAACAAACCTAATATACAAAGTAGGTGCTGAAACCAGGGTTATAAAGGCACCAATATGTGATCACACTGCTTGTAAGTGGTACAAAAAGAGGAAAAAAGCAACACAAATTTGAAAAATAATACAATCATTTATGCCCCTAATGTGTGCCACAATGACAATTAAGTAGATACAAACACTGCCAAATGAGAATAGGATCAAACTGGAAGAGCGGAGTTAAAGTGAATCCTTATAACACTCTTGTTGAATCTGTTGTGCAAATGATCAAGGTTGAAATTTCCCTAGGAGAAGTTATATTGTGAAGGAAAAACAATTTAGTGAATTGTCCCAAGTAGAGTTAGCATATCATGCAAAGGGAAAAAAGTGATACTTGTAAGATTGGCATGATCACTAGGGTAATAGATAAAAGTATGATGTTTATCAAAATTGTATTGAAATTTTTAATGATTCACTTTAAGTGTTTTGCAATTGTAGGATCTCTATGATAAGTGAATATTTTTCCAAAAGTTTTGTAATTTTTTTGTATTTTAAATTTTTGAACTATTTTTTTTTTGGATTTTTGAAATATTTGATTTTTTTATGTATTTTGTGAATTTTGGAATATGAATGCAAAACAAAATGAAGAAATTCCATGGCTTAAATAAACCAGGAGGAAAACACAACATGTGTAAATGACAAAAAGATATAAAAAAGTAACATAAAGAAACCCAATATGAACAAAAAAGAACCACAAAAAAGTTATATGTGAACTAGGATGTGAATAAATTTCTTGCAAATGGTCCATGAGCACATTCTAGATACACAGAGTACTGGTTATTCAAACTATCAAACATAAAAAACTAAGAGAATAATATACAATATAAAATTCCATATGTAAAAATGTTAAACAAACAAACAAGATAGTCAACAAAAACACACTAATATAAAAATTCTAATAAAGAAGCAAATATATACAGATGTCAAGTTACCCTAAAGAGAAATCCAAATCCAAGTGATGTCCATATAAAAAATTACATTTCAAAGAGTGGCTTGATTGATTGTAAAAGATGATTGGGAACAATCAGATGAAGAAAATGGTGAACAAAATTACGCAGTTGCGAGGTTTTTTTTTAAGTGTTATCGAAACATTTTGTATGGTATTGTTTTTATTTTCTGAACAATTTTATATTCATTTTGGGATTTTGAACAATTTTATACTATTTTTGTAGCTTTTTTTAGATGTTTTTTTTGCTTTTTGATTGTTTTTTTAAACCATGCGCCAAAGAAAAGGGAAAGGAAATTACCAAGTTAAAACCAACATACTATGTATGAAAGAAGTGAACGAAAGCATAATGGAAGGTAAAAAATGGTGGTAGAAACCGGGCATGACAACCTAACAAGGAAAACATGTGACATATGTGTTATGTTTGTGGAGCCTATTTTCATGTTAGAGTGTGGTACACCTTCTATGTGTTACACTCAGGTATTTTTTACGACGGTCCCGCTCACCGGTGAGCGGGTCAGGGGGGTTCGGGGGTGAAGCCCCCGAAGCAAATTTTCATGGGTGGTTTATTAACCCATGGGTAATGGGTAACCGTTATGGGCTGTTTTTGGGCCCATGTTTTTTTCGGTACCCATTGTTTTGTAAAACCGCCTCTTCGGTTACCCATAGGTTTATGGGACAGTTTTGTTTTTCCCCATGGTTTTGATACACACAGTTTTGTAAAACTGCTTAAGCAGTTGTCTATTTATATGGTCTTATGCATATGATAGATGTACAAGCAAATGTATTACAGATGTGTTTTGAATTTGGGTTTGAATTCTGTAGAGTTTGTTGAGCATAGCTCCAAACGGATCTGGGTATTGTATTGAGAGAGTGAAGGCTTGTAATAAAATCTGAGCAAGTGATTCTTGGTGGACGTAGTCCAAATTGGGTGAACCACATTAAATATTGTCTCTTTGTGTTGTGTTATTTATTCTGCACTTTTATTTGAGATCTGTAATATTTTCTGCATATTAGTTTCTACTGTTGCGATTCTGTAAGAGATTTATTCCGCATATTTTATCTCTTATTTCCTAACAATATGGCGAGGTAAAAATTTACAAGCGGGAAACAAAGTGAAATGATGAAATAGGTGGATGCATTGATATGGCCCCACTACAAGGGTTACTCTTTGGAGACTCAGGATTAGAAATTATTTAGATGAATTGAATTCATAGGCTCATTCAACTCTTTTCCATCCTCGGTAAACAATTTGTATGCACCTCCAAATTTAGCAGTTATAACATAAGGGCCCAACCAAATAGGCTCAAATTTTCCCTATTTTTCTCATGGTTTAGTTATGTTCTTTTGATTTTCCTTCAGGAAAAAATCACTAATTTCAAGCTATCAAGGTTTGATCTTGTGATTATAATTACAACGTAGTCTATTCTAATATACTTACATATTGCTTAAGGTGCAAAGTCATCTCTCGTCTAGTAATTATAGCTCTATAAGGTGTGCAACACAGTAATCCTCTTCATGAATGAGATGTTGGAGGGAGACATGAAGTGAAGGAAGTTCAACTTTGATAGGTAATATGGTTGCAGAGCCATATACTAGGGAAAATGGAGTAGCTCTTGTAGGTGTATGAAAGGAAGTGCGGTAGGCCCAGAGGGTAGGATATAACTATGTATGTCAATTACGTTGGTGTTTATTGACAGTATTTTCCATAATGGAATTGATAGTCTTGTTTGATGCTTCAGATTGGCCATTACATTGTGGATAATAGGGTGTAGTCCATTTTAGGAAAATATTATGTTTCTTCAGCTAGGGCTTGGAGATCCTTATTTTTGAAAGAACCACCATTGTTAATGATAATAGGAGCGAGGATGCCAAAACGAAAGATGATATGGTTGAAGATGAATTTAGAAATATTACACCCAGCAACATTAGTAAGAGGAATAACCTCAACCCACTTGGTGAAATACTCAGTGGCAGTTATAATAAAAGTGTGGCCATCAGAAGATGTGGGCTTTATTTTTCCAACTAAATCAAGACCCCATTTTTAAAAAGGCCAAGGTGAAGTAATAGGTTGTAAGGCTTGGGATGTTTCATGAATGATATTACCATGTCTTTGGCAAGCCTAAAATGTCTTCACAAAGTTACATGCATCTTCCTCCATTGTGGGATAGTAGTATCCAATGCGTAAAATCTTCTTTGTAAGGAGTATTCCACTGGTATGGGCACCGCAAATACCTGAATGTACTTCAGCTAGCATCTGATTAGCTTCATCTTGATTGATACATATTAAGAGAGTCTCATCATAGCCTCTTTTATAAAAGGTGTCAGCAAGAAGGGTGCAACACAAATCATGTTGTGCTAAGGATATTTTATTAGCTGAATTAAAATTAGGAGGATAGGATTTAGTTTGAATGAAGGTGTATATATTGTGGTACTAGGGATGATCAAGACCAAAAATCTCACAAACCATTGTGGACTCTTGTAATTCGTATGTGGGCACCAAAACATTTTCAACAAGGTACTCATTGTGAATTTGATTAGTGTCGAATGTAAGAAGAGAGGCAATATTTTCCATGGCATCTGCTTTTTTTTTTGTACATGAGGAACTTGTTCAAAATTTATAATCTGGAAATACCCTCTAAGGATATCAACCATTCATTTATAAGGTAAGATATTTTCATATTTTACCTGATATTATTTGTTAACATGATTAATGACTAGAAGAGAATCACCAAGAACTGTCAATTCTTATAGGCGCCATGAGATAGAAAACCATAAACCTGCTATCAGTACCTTCTACTCTATTATTTTATTTGTGCAAGGGAATTTTATATGATAAGATTTAGGTATGAGGTATCCATAATGGTATTTCTTTTATGTACAACAAGTCCTCATCTAGAAATTCAAAATTTAGTAGTTGTGAACCTGGTAGTGGTGCTGCGGCCAGTTGGTCTACTAGTTCTTGACCTTTGATAGCCTTTTGATTGACAATTTCAATGTCAAATTCGCTGAGTAGTGCAATCTAACTTGACAATTGACTGGTCTCAAAGTAGGTACTTAAGAGGATCAACCCTTGAAATTAGCTTGGTGGTATGATTTAAGAGATAATGTCACAACTTGCCAAAAGTATTAGCAACTGCTAAACAATACTTTTAAACTTGTGAGTACTTGGTTTCATGCTCCAAAAGAGTTCTTCTCAAGTAATACACAACTTGTTCCTGACCCTTATCATTGTGTTGCGCCAATAATGCCCCAATGGCATGTTATGTTGCGGATGTATACAACAACATAGGATTATCCTGTATAGGTGGCATGAGTATTGGCAAAGATGTCAGGTATTCTTTCAATTTTGGAAAGGCATCTTGATAGTCTTGAGTCCATTTGAAATCGACATCCTTTTTAAGAAACTGGTTAAAATGATGGCACTTATCTACCAATTGAGAGATGAAGTGATGAATAGACTATATTTTTCGTTATAAGCCCCTTAGTTGTTGAAGGTTCTGAGGAGGTGGCATATCTATTATAGATTTGACCTTGGTAGGGTCCACTTCAATTCCTCTTCGTGAGACAATAAATCCTAAAAGTTTCCTTGAAGTGACATCAAAGACATATTTTTTTTTAGATTGAGTAAAACCTTGTACTCCCTTAACCGCTAAAATATACACCTAAGAAATTTTGGATGATCCACCCTAGTCTTTGATTTAGAAATAATATCATCGACATAATATTCCATTATGTCATGAATAATGTCATGGAAAATAACAATCATGGCACATTGATAAATTACACCAACAATTTTTAGGCCAAAAGGCATGACCTTGTAAAAAAATGTCCCCCATGGGGTTGTAAAAGTTTTTTTTATGTTGGTCTTCTTCAACAATTTGAATTTGGTTATACCTGGAAAATCCATCCATAAGGGATAACATCTCATGGCCCATAGTAGAATTGACAATCATGTCAATATTCGGAAAAGGTAAATCATCCTTAGGACCACCCACACCTTATTAATGTCACATAAATCTATACAAATATGGATTCCGGGGGTATCTCTTGACAACTGGTACCATATTAGATATCCACTCTGAGTAGTCAATACACCGTATGAAGCCTGTATCCAATAATTTTTTTAGTTTGGCCTTAAAAATAAATGTAACCTTGGGATGCATTTTACGTACTGTTTGCTTGACAAGTTTAGCATCCGAGTGCACCACAAGGTGATGAACCACAAGAAAAGGATCAAGACCGGGAATATCTTTATAAGAACAAGTGAAAACATCCTTAAACTTGGTTAGAAGTGTTTTGAGGGTTTTGATTTTAGTTTCTAATAAATAGGCACCTAGTTGTAACAATTTTAGTTGGTCTTCAGTTCCAATGTTAATGGTTTTTGTCTCTTCTACCAACAGCTTAGAAGTGTCATTATCTTGAAATGATTTTGAAGGCTTGTGTAGATTTTTAGATATTTTTGGATCCAAATATTCTCTCTAGTGCCTCTGAAAGGTTTTCACTAGGAGATGTGTCCTTTTCTTTCTTTTTCTTTTTCATTTTTTGTTTCTCGTATAATGCCTCAGAAAGGTTTTGACTATGCGAGATATAATTTTTATATTTTCTATGTTTAATTTATTTTTCTTTAGGATTGGAGATTTTAAGTTCTTCACTGAATTAAGGGGTAGCATCAAGGTTTATATCGAAACCCTTCTTGTGATCTGACAAGGGAAAAGGGTCCTCAGCCCCGAGGAAATCTTGGATGACCTCATCATTTTGAAAGAGATCCATGGAAATATGACATTTTTGGTCCTAATCAGTGAGGGAAGGATAAACAATGTCAACGGTTTGAACGAATAAGTAGTCTAGGAAAAGTGTAGTTTTGAATAGGTCTTCGAAGAGGCTATGTGTGGAAAGGGTCTTATTTTTGAAATCTAAGTCCACGTCGCTAGATAATACCTCAAAGACTATAGGCCTCTTCTCATATGTATCATATCCTAGACCATATGTGTAAAGGTTAGACTTGATATTCATAGGTTCAAGAACACCATTCCCTTGTGCGACAGGGCCTTTTCCTTTCCATTTCATGTTTTTTAATCATTTTATAGCCCTTGGTGTAATCAGTGAATTTATAACACTTTGTCATCCTGTCATCATATAGCCAAGATTCGTTGGAGATTAGAATATGTTCATCTTCTAGATATCCATATCGTCTCCAAATATTTTTTCTGAGATAGTAAGCTGGAGGTTCTTGTAAATGAGGAGTGTTAGGAAACCCATAGTTGTGAGGTGATGATGGGATTTTTCCAACAAGAAATGCATTTCCAAGTGTGTACTCGCCCTAAGAATTTATTAAAGAATGTAACTCTAGGTTACACCTTAGATGTAGATGCTCCAGAGGAAGATGCAGAGGTCGTGAGGACTATCCTCAGGTGATGGTTTACACATAGATTCTTCTGAAGAAGATGTGGAAGCATGAGGGTGCAATATTACATCAGGATTAAGATGGTTGGTAACAATAGAAGTTGCGCTAGATCTAGTTGTGCTATCAACAAATGGAAAATAGTTTGCCTTTTTGTACCTTTCTTTGAAAAACTTACAGTATTCAAAGGGGTAAGTATCTCCAAACAAGGTGAACTCTCTATCGTTATGTGGAAAATTTATGCATTGATGGAAAGTGGAAAGTACTGCATGCATAGCATGTATCAAAATTCTACCCAAAAGAATTTATATGATGTGTTTGCATCAAATACATGACACATAGTATCAAGGAGTTACGGGCCTAATTATATGGGAAGAGTAATAGTACCATAGAATTGGCACTCAGTATTATAATAACCATGAATGGTAATGATATTTTCCAACATCTAATTCATCTATTGTATGACCAAGGCAATGGAGCATTTTTATAGAAAATATGTTAAGAGTCACTCCATTTTCGATAAGAACTCTCTTGACTTTATGATCAATAACATAGGTGTTGATGTACAAGGAGTTGTTGTTAATCAGATTTGGGTTCAACATATCTTAAGGGCCAAAATATAGGATAGGATTTTCAGTCGTAAGGTTTGCAATCATATCTTCAAACTATTGAACATTGAGAGTATGAGGAACACATGATTCATTTAGAGCATGAGTGAGAATATCCTAAAAGCTAGGTGACTCTTTTAGTAGTTCCATGAGAGAGATATGTGTTGGTGTGGTTGTTAATTTTTTGATAAAGTCATGCTAACCTGGAGTGGAAGATTTGGCATTAGAATTTGACTTTTGATTTGAAGGAGTTTTTGGTTTTCCGGAGGAACCCATATCTTCTGTTGGCGTGTGGTCATAATATTACTCAAAGGTTTGAATTTAATGGTCACCATTATAGATGGTAATTCCTCGATGAATGAGATAATTGAACTAAAATCAACATTATTGGTAGAGGGACCTTTGTCAGCATTTTTATCATCACCGCCATGTTTGAGAACATATTAAGATTGTCATTGGGTGTTTTATTTGGTGATGATTCTTCAATAATGATATCTCCACTATTAATGAGGTCTTGGACAAAGTGACATAAGAAAAAAGGGCATCAATCATTCGGGTGATCGTCAATGCAATGAAAATTGCAATAAGTCTCAGCCTTGTACCAAGTGCACTTGGGTTATCCCTCAACCCAAATTCTAGTGAAACAATGTCATTTAGAATCAGGAGAGGAGGAAACGAATTACATTAACGAGTTTTTGGAGGAAATTTTATAGACGTTCTCCCAAAGGAGTGAAACGATGTCATCTTTAGAATTAGAGAGCTTTTAGGAGGAAACCTCTTTTCTAGGAACAACAAAAGGTTGTTTACCTTTGTTTGGTCTAATCTGGGAACTTTTGGATGTTGTGTACATTGCAGTTGTCTGTAATACCATCATTTACCATATTATGATTGTGGTTAACATGTTTATATTTTTTGAGAGCTATTAGGATGGTTACTATGTTGCCCATTTTCTTCTGAATGAGGTTTAATCAAACCTTTTACAATAAAGGAGTTTCCAATATGTGATCCTTTCTCAATTAATTCTTTGAAAGTATTAAGGCAATGCATTTGCATGTGAAAGGATAGCTCACTATTGAGATTGGGTACAAATATTCTCATGAGTTGCTTTTCTCAGGAATGAAGAATGGGAAATAGAATGCTAGCAATCCCATGCCATCTTTGTAGGAATTGTGCCAAGGTTTCATTTGGATTTGTTGTTTGGCATTACACAAGTCCATCATTGTAATTTTCAGACTCTAGATTGAACGAGAAATGTCGACAGATCTATGGATAGACGAGCCAACAGTGTTGCAGGGCTTAGCCCCTCTTTGAGACAGCAAAGCGAAACTGGTTTATTGCTATTTCTACTAGCAGGAACCTATGCAAGTCTCACAGATTCTGCCTTCGGGGGTTGGGATCTCATCCCAGTAGAGTGTTCCAGGCTGCGAAAAGAAAGGAATGAAAGAGGGAGAAGAGAAAGAACAGATCCGAAGGGAGAAAAGAAATGAATTCCAAAGCAGAAAGGTCAGAAGATTTATGTTTTTAGTTTGGTAGTAAACAGAGCCAAACCTACTTGCATAAATAAACAAAGCAATACTGATAAACAAATGACGGAAAAGTAGATATGAATCCAACAGATTAAACACATACAGATCTAACGTAAGAAAGATCTAATGTATAACACAGCTATTGAGCACAAAGTCTGAATAATTGTATTACTTGTTCTTTTCTGTTACAAGAAAGCTCAAAGTCTTTCTCTCCTCACTTCTATTTCTATCTAAAAAATGTTCACCCTGAATACAACAAGTATTCTCATATTTATAGAAGATGAGGGAGAGAGAAGGCAAAATGGAGCCAACCACTTATTTACAAAGATATTTACAAAATATCTAAAAGTCATGTTGACTTTGACAACTTGGTGGATGACATCATCCCATGATGCAACATGGATGATGTCATCATTTGTGCCAACACATTTTAGACATTTCGAAAAGAAAGTCGGAGAATAGAGAGAAGAAGAAGAAGAAGAAGAAGAAGAAGAAGAAGCTACTCATCATCATCATCCTGCGGCCGAAAAGGGGTTGCCTGTTTCTGATGCTGCTCAGGTGATGATATGTGGAACTGAGCGCGGTATTCCAAAAACTTGCTGATCATTGGCCCAAATTGATCCTGTGATGGATCCTTGTGCCGTTCACTGATTGCTTCGCAAGTCTCCCGCTCGTCTATGAGCTTTTCCGGGAGTTTGGAATAATCTTTCTCCGCCTCGATAAGGAACCCGATGAAGTCCCTACAGGCCAGTAGGTTGTTGATAGATTCAGTGTCGAACGTGACCTCTGGCCCTGTCCCTTGAGAAGCTATCTCCTTGAAGATCCGGATAGTGTCATCAGCTGATCTCAAGGTAAGGGAAGGAGTGAGCAACCCTGGAGTCATGGCGAGGACAATTTTCTCCATTTGATGCATTGCATCCAGGGCCTCTTCCTTTACCTTGTCTATCTTTTCTAAAACAAATTCCAGCTGATCTATCTGATAGTCCAGAGTGGACATAGTTTTGTTGAGGGCCCTTGGATGACCGAAGACTCCGAACTTGACCAGATCTTCGACTGAACAGTCGAACATTTGTTGGAAGGTCTCGTGCTGGAGTCTAGCATGTTCTAACTCTTCTGATATCGGACCTGCTAATGCTTGGAGTTCCTTATTCGCCTTCTCGATGTTTAAGTATAAACTGATATACTCGGCGATTACTCTTTCACTATCCTTGAGGATCTGGCTCCTCCAAGCAGAAACAGCCATACCCTGCTCGCCGATCTTTGAATACTCATTGATCTTCTCCTGACTGAGCAGCTCAGGAGTCTCGGCGGCAGTTGTGGGAGGTGCACTCCCCATCTTCTGTAAGGCTTGAAGCAGGTACTTGTTCTGCTCCTTCAGTAGCCTTTTCTCCTCTTTCGTTTCCTGAAGCTTTTTGCAGAGTGCATCAACTGCGGAAAGAGCTTCCCCCTGGAGACTTTCTGAGGATGTCCCCATTGTGACTTGGGTCACGGTGAAATCTGTCGGAGACAGATCTTCTTTCTCTTTGAGGGGGTTGGGGTACGCTATTTCCATGACTCTCTCACCTGCAGCGCTCTTTGAGAAGCGTGTAACCGGCTTGTGCTTCTTTGCTCCTTTAGCCGGAATGACCGAAAAGTCCATCGGAGCGATGGGGACTTTCCTCTTTTGTTGGCTCAGCTGCTGAGAGATCCAAGCTGGTCCTATAGAAGAAGGACCAGAGACAGAGGGGGAGGCAGCAACGGTAGAAGAGGGGAAAAACGTGGAGACACGCGGCGGCGGCATGGAAAGAATAGCCGAAGAAATGTCCACGGGAGGAAGGGGAACCGCAACTGCAGAAGACATAGGAAGGGAAGGGAGCTCGGAGATGAGGGAAGAAATAGAGGAAGACAAATCAGCGAGGGAGGAGAAGATAGATGAAGAAGCAGGGGAAAGGGTAGAAGAAGGGGCAGAGGACACGACCAAAGGGATGGTCGTTTGAGTCACTCGAGGAGGGGAAGGAAGAGAAGAAGAAGGGATAGAAGGGACCTCTGAAGTTGTAGCGACGCCGACATCCTGGGTGGATGGGCGTATAGGACTATCCTCTGTCAATTCCTCATCAAGAGTTATGACTTGTTCTGGCTCTGAGGGAAGAGGACTTTCAGGGGCTTCCTCCTGAATGGTGCTAGGTTCACCTTCTGCACCTTTGCCTTTCAGCTGCTTCTTTGACCTTGGAGGTGCGTTGCCCAAAGGGGAAGTTGTGAAATCTACCCCGAGGTAGATTAGTCCGTTCATGCGGCACCAATGCTCTGTTCTTCGCATAGTCTCCTTGACCCTCTCCTCAATTGTTTGAGGAGCCTTGTTCCTGTCAATGGCCGGGAAGGGCCAATTGTCCCCATCTGTGTCATTATACACCTTATCTACTTCATCTTCCGTAGTCTGGAAGCCTTCGGGGACAATGGCCACTCCGTATTGGATGATTTCCTCCAATGCTAAGCGAATGATCCTTTCCTCTGATTTCCACCTCATGGAGAACGTCAATGTAAATATCCTCAATTTGAGGGACATGGATCGGATCGAGCTTCGCTTTTGGCAGGCAGCTTCTTGGGTCGAAGGTAGGCCTGGCTGGGAAGTCATGCTTCAAGTTGAGTAGCTCCAGCTCTGCGAACATTTCCTTCGCCTTATGGTGGGTGGAGCATGTGTATCGGCCCACTTTGAGGGGGAAAGGAGTTCCACCCTTCTTTCTTTTGAGGCACTTCTCATGGTATGTGACCAGCTGTCTTGACAGTTCTAGTAGAATCAGCTTAGGCCCAGCATACCTTGGTAGCCTGGTTGGCTCTCCCAAAAAGTTGGCAGCCCTTAGATAGGTGAACGTGGGAAATTGGGTGAACAGGGCCCCCCATTTCTCTGTGACTGCCACTATGTTCTTGGTCGTCCGGCTATGAGTCATGTTTGGCCTCAGTAGGCAGATGACATGATAGAAGAATGCATCGTTAACTTTTGCGAAATGTTGGATGCTATTCTCCAGCCTCAGCTCTGGATAGTAATCAAATATCTTGGCCTGAGGCCATACTCCACTTCGGTTCAGCCCCGGATAATCCCTTGCTGACGCTGCAGCATAGACTACATAGGAGTTCATATGGAACACTCCTGTTGTGGCGAACTGTTGTAGCTGCTCAGAGATGGTGCTGCTGATTATTTCACCCCAGCAAAAGCGCTGATCGGGCAAATTCTTATTCATTGTCTCCAGGTACCGCAGCATCCACTTATGGAAATAGTGGGCATCTGAAAGCCCGAAGACTCTGCTCAGGAAAGTGATAGTATCACTGAGTTCCTCTGAGAAATCACTTCGGTGGATAGTCTGAGGCCACCGGGTCACCACCTTCTTATTCTTTAGGTAGACCTCATTCATCAACTGCATGCACTGGTCTTCGTTGTCTTCCCAGGCCTTGATGCATTCTCGTTGGCTAACAGCCACGTAGTTCCGGTGATGAGGGATGCCAAGTATCAACTCAAAGTGACGGGCAGTGAGGTTTATGACTGCCTCGCCCTTACTGTTCTCGACACATCTTGTGTCCTTGTTGTAACATTGCGCAATCACCATCATGAATTCGTTGTTTACAGCGCTGACGGGGATTCCTCCGGCGAAGTGCAGGGCACTGCCTATTAACTTGTCCATCCATGGACTTCTTGTAACTTTTTGAGTCCTAACCCAGAACTCATCCATGTCAATGTGACCCAATTCAGAGTCTCTGACATCCATACTGCACTCAGCCTGTGATTCGGGCATCCTGACCCTCTGATATTTGTATTTCATCTCTTCTTCTGTCAGCTTAGCTTTTCCTCTTGGTTTGGTGGGCTTCTTGCTTGACGTAGACATGTGTTCTTTCGAACTCAGTTGCTGATCTGCACGAAGAAGAAGTGAGACCCAATCCAAAAAGGTTGAATTAGTCATTTGATCTTCCATTGGAAAGCTAGCAGAAGAAAGAGTTAGAGATTTTAAGGCTCAGGGCGCAGGAAAAATGCAACTGGCAGGCCAAATAGATAAGGCGCACAGAAAAGGAATGTTGCAGAGGTTATACTGGCGCCAAAGGCGCATGGCGCATGGATGAAGCAGGTTGCATTTTATAGCAGGGCGCACAGGAAATGCGTGTTACATTGGGGTTCGGTGCGCCTTTTGGCGCATGGGAAGATTGTGTAACATTAACAAATGGTGCGCCAAAGGCTTTGGCGCGGCGCATGAAGGTTTTACACAACATTATGTTACTGCAATGGAGGGTGCGCCCGCGCCTTTCTAACTTTATACTCGCGCGAATAAGGCTTGTGTTGCATGAAAGCTGGGTGCGCCCTTTGGCGCATGGAAACATTATGTAGCATGGATAAAGGGTGCGCCAAAGGCTTTTAAGGAAGCGCGGGATTTAGACTTGTAGCATGCAAAAAGGGCGCGCCATTGAGGGCGCATGAGTTCTAGGTGCAGCAGGACAAAGGGTGCGCCATTGGCGCGGGTTTGGTCATGTAACATGGCGGGTAGATGCGCCGAGGGGCGCAACTGTTTTTGTTGCAACAAAACGCGCCCAGTGCGCCACAGAACTACACTAACTGCTCAAATATTTTCATTCTTTTCTTCCACTTCAAAAGTTACTTGGACATATAAGGTTTTTATACAAAAGGTTTTGCAGACCAAGCCCTTTCAAAACAGCTCCCTTTCCAGCAGATCTGGAAAGAGGGAGGGAGAGGAGGAGGAAAAGAAGAAAACGTGATGGACAGCACAGGGGGGAAACTAGCTCAAACATATCCATTTAAAACTGGCCAGCAAACCAAAACATAGACCAAGAACACAGACCAAGCACACGAAAGCACAAAAAATGGAAAAGAGGGAGAACCTCTTACCTCGAATATATATCAAAAATTGGAGAGCGGGTCCACAGGGCGATGATAACGACAGAGCAGAGCTGACAAGTCCAGAGCAATCACGTGCTTTGACAAAAAGGAATGAAAATGACATTGGGCGCGCACTGATATTTATAGAAAAACTTGTCATCAATGCGCCAACCACTTTTGAAATGGCGCATGAAAACTGCTGTCGACAGGGGAAAGTGTGCGCCCTTTGGCGCACGGAAGTATTTGACAACAGAAGAATGAGCGCGCCTTTGGCGCACCGTATGCATTGTCGACATGAAGTTATGTGCGCCCTTTGGCGCACCAAAACTTGGTGTAACACATAGATTATATGCGCCCTTTGGCGCACCGAAAGACGTGTTAACATGGAAAACCATGCGCCAAAGGCTTTTAAGGGGGCGCACCAAAACTTGGTGTTACAAGGCAAATCCATGCGCCCAGCCAAAAAAGGCTCAAAAAGACTAAGTTCGAAAACTAGATTTCCCGGGAAGGGATTTTACGACGTTTCGAACGCGGGGGATCCCTAACGAGGGATTGAAATAAAATTTTCGGTATGGTTATCGGTAAAATTGCCCTTGTTAATTTCATGGGATAACAGTTGGCTCCTTCTGGGGACTACTCCTGAGCGAACTCGGGGGTAGAGAATCCCAGATCACATGTGCCTATCCATTGGGTAACAGAGTCAAAAACAAGGGGGACCGGAGGGAGAACAAAGGAAACACACACAAAAACCGAAAGCAAACACACGACGAAAGCAAACACACAACAAAAATAAACTGTACAAAGAAGAGAGCAAGCTCTACTTCCTGAAGATCTTGAGATGTTGCCCGCTATAGGGAAGCGGGAGTTCAGCTCCATCCAGATACGAGAGATAGAAACTATTCTCTCCATTGAGTTGCTTGATTTTGAAGGGCCCTCTCCATAGGGAATCAAATTTTCCGTGCATGCCCTTTGGCTCTCTTCGCTTGTCCCATAAGAGGACAAGATCTCCCACTTGAAAATTTCTCTGCTTGGCCTTCTTGTCAAAAAGCCTCTTTACTTGATTCTGATGTTCAGTGATCCTGTCGACCACTCTTACTCTCTTTTCTTCAAGTTCCGCCAGATACATGATTCTCTTTTCTAGAGAATTCTGGAAAGTTTCATCTTCAATTACTCGTGCCAAGCGTAGAGCAGGAAGTTCAGCAGAAATGGGAAGTTCGGCATCAGTGCCATATAACACTTGAAAAGGTGACATGCCGAGAGATCTCTTGGGGGTAATGCGGTCCGCCCACAAAGCGTCGTACAAAGACTTGTGCCACATCCGCTGATTCTCATCTACTAATTTCCGTATGATGGTCACCAAGTTCTTATTACTGGATTCCGCCTGACCATTTCCCTGAGGGTAATAATCCGAGGCATGTGCTAAAGTTATTCCATATTCATAGCAAAAACTAATAACTTCTCGGGAGGAGAAGTTAGAAGCATTATCAGCAACGATTTTGTTTGGAACGCCGAACCTGACAATGATATTTTCTTTGATAAAACTGCAAACCACCTCAGAAGTGGCATGCTTGACAGGTATGGCTTCCACCCACTTGGTGAAGTAATCCGTTGCTGTAAGGACATAGCTATGTCCAGCACTCGATTGAGGATTGAGTGCGCCAATAAAATCAATTCCCCATTGCCTGAATGGTTCATTGATGATGACCGGCCTTAGGGGAAGGGCAGCCAACTTGGGCTTGCCGACAAATTGCTGACAGGGTTCACACTTTGCCACCCAGGTAGCCGCATCTTGAAAGAGCGTTGGCCAATAGTACCTGGCTCGAATGATCTTGTGTGCTGTCACGGAAGAAGAAAAATGGCCTCCACAGGCTGAATTGTGAAAACTTTCCAGCAGTTTTACTTGCTGGGGCTTGTCAACACATCGCAGGAAGACACCGTCTATCCCGCGCTTATATAAACCGTCATCCCAGATGACATATTTAGCTGCTCTGAGCTTTATAGTGCGCTTCTCCTTTGCAGTTAGGTGCATTGGGCATTCGCCGTAGGTAAGGAAGAAAGCAATGTCGGAGTACCACTCGTCACTAGTTGCAACAAACAGAACTAGAGGCAGAGAATCAGGCTCCTCTAGAGGGCTTTGCTCTTCGTTTGCACAATCCTCTTTTCCTTTAGGACCTTCTAAATTTTCATTTTCAGCCATTAGCTGACACAGGCCTTTGCCCCTCACCAGCTTGGTAGGTTTAATATCCAGGTCATATTCCTGGACCTTTGCGATCCAATTCCCTCTCAAACTTCCTAACTCCTGCTGAGTTAGAATTGATTTCACCGCTGTGTCAGGTACCAGCACCACCGTATGTGAGTTTAGAATGTAATACCTGAAATTCTTCACTGCTTTGACAACGGCAAAGGCATGCTTTTCCAATTGAGTCATCTTCAACTCGTGAGGCTTGAGGGGAGAACTCATGAATGCAATCGGGGATTCAATGTCTTCTGAATTCTTTTGCATTAAGATTGCAGACACAGTATGTTCTGATGCGTAGCTATACATGATGAAGTCCTTGGAGAAGTCGGGACATACCAGGACTGGTGCATGGGCAACAGAAGTTTTTATTTCTTCAAATGACCTTTTCCCTTCTTCACTCCATCTGAAAGTTGGTGATCCTTTCATCATGTTCAGTATGTGGCGAGTCTTTTCAAAAAAATCAGGAACAAAACGCCTAAGAAAGTTCACCTTTCCGAAGAAAGAATGAACACCAGTCTTGCTTGTAGGCAGAGTAAGGCTCTGAATAGCCTTAACCCTTTCAATATCTATCTTCGTTCCTTCTTTGCTAACCACATGCCCTAGCAACTTCCCTTCCGTAACTCCAAAAACAGACTTTTTGGGATTTAGGGAAATTCCATGTTCTCGGCACCTGGCCAATACTTGCTCCAAGTGATCACAATGATCACTTCGTTGTTTAGAGAACACGGTTAAGTCATCTAGATAAACTACAATGACTTTTCCCATCATACCTTTAAATGCGAAGTCCATGGCCCGTTGAAAAGTAGCACCTGCATTAGTCAGGCCAAAAGGCATCCTGCTGTAGGCAAATGTACCCCAGGGAGTAGTGAATGCTGTTTTGAATTGATCTTCAGGCGAGACTTCAATCTGATTGTAGCCTGAAAAACCATCAAGGATAGACAGAATTTCTGATCCAGTTACTGCTTGAAGAACTTGATCCATTATCGGAAGAGGGTAGTTGTCTTTCAGCGAAGCTTGATTCAAGTTTCGAAAGTCTACGCATATGCGTATCTCGCTGTTTTTCTTGTGCACTGGCACAATATTTGCCACCCAAGTGCTGTGATGGATAGGGAAGATGATTCTTGCATCCAGCATCTTCTGAATTTCTGCCTGGATGGTGCCCGAAATCTTCGGATTATAGTGCCTTTGCTTCTGGCGAAAGGCTTTGACATCTTCTTTCAGCGGTATGTCATGCTGAACGTCCTTTGGCTTGAAGGACTTTAGATCGGCATAGGACCATGCCAACACATCTATATATTTCTTCAGCAACTTGACAAATTTCCGCTTCTCTTCAGGCGTGCAACATTTGCCAATGTTTACAAATTGCGGATGTGCCTCAGAACCTATATTGACTGGTTCTGTCTCTGGGGATGAGTCAGGATCATCTTGCTTCTTCTTTTTCATAAAACGGTCATGCCTGTCAAACAGGCGCTCCAGAGAAACCAGGCCCTTCGGAATTTTATTTCCTTTGAGCTGACATATGCCGTCGTTCTCCTCTGATTCATGGTTTTGACTGTTGATTGATTCACGGCATGTAGAGGTGGATCCTTCAAAATACAACTCATCAAAATTTTCTGATTTTTCTAGAAAGGCAATGAGGTGATTATCATCGTTGAATACCTGCCAATGCTGAGAGTTGTCTGGCACGCTCGGGCGGAAAACCACTTCAATGGTGTATTTGTTCGTTTTCAAACCCGGGTGTGGGAGCATGAGAGATGCTGAAACGGCCAATGAATCGGCCATGTCATTTTGAGCTCTTGGAATTGCTCCTATTGAAAAGGCATCAAATTCTTCGATGCTGTCCCATACTGCGTTACGGTAGTGCCTGAGCCTTTCATTTTTCACTTGGTAAATCCTTTTGACCTGATTTACAACTAGCTCAGCATCACCTTGTACTTTTAGATTTTTAATTCCTCTTTCCTTTGCGGCTTGCATACCGAGTAACAGAGATTCATACTCAGCAGTATTGTTAGTGTTGAAAAACTGCAATTTGAAAGAAAGAGGAATTACCTCCTCTTCGGGAGATATCAGCACAACTCCAGCGCCACATCCACTAGTCGCGCAACTGCCATCAAATTGCAAGGTCCAGATCTCATTAAGATCCTTTTCTTGAACAAAAACGCCCTTTGTACCCGTCTCGGTAGATAAGAAGTAGTTCCCCATCCCTGATGATTCAAAAAGGATTTGGGCTTTGGGGTCTTCAGAGCTAGTAACCAAGTACTTCTTTTGGGATTCCGGCTCTAAAGTCTGCATCACACCTTTGACTGGAATTCTAGCTTTAGACCAGTCCATGTGAATTTCTCCACCAACTTCGCTGCAAACACTCCTTCCCAGCAGAATTCCATAGGCTGCTGGAATGTCAGCAACGAGAACGGTCATCTTTATCCTCTTTTCAGGGAATGCTGCGAATGCAAATTGCGCGTCTTTGATTTGGCCAATCAATGGTACTTGCTTGGTTTCCAATGAATAACATCTGCCGAAAGGTTTGGTAAGAGTGAGGCCCAAAGCATGGGCGACTTTCGCCGGCATGACGTTATCAGAAGCTCCGGAATCAATTATACAGTTGCTCAACTTATGGCCGTTGATTAGGAGAGAGAGATAGAAAGGTTCTATCTTGCCTGATGCAGATGTTGAAGCAACATTTATGTGGGATTCAGGGGGAGTGGAAAGGATTCCTTTTGGGGAAACCTGTTTAGATGTAACAGCTTGGCTCTGAATATATTTAGTTAATCTTACAAGCTGTTCGGGATTTGACTGAAGGTACTCAGCTTCAGACATTTGGATCTTGGTCTTTTTTGCATGATCTATTATATCGAACGCGGCCAAGGGTTGCGTTGGTGAGGGAATGAGTCCTTCACTTCGCGATGGTGGAACAGGGTTACTGATCTTGATAGGAATATGAGGGAGCTGATTCGGAGGAGAGATGGGCGGAAAAGACTTCTTTGGAAAAGACTTAACAGGGAATTGAGTAGGAAGAGGATTACCTCTTTTAACAATGGTTGGAGGCACGTTTTGACACGACCTTCTCCTTCTGCACATGGGCAGCAACTTCCGCTTCCTTTCCTTGCGAGTGGGTAAAAACAGCATATGATTGTCCGCTTGCATAGCCCTGAGTACTCTCTTCTTCATCAGATTCATCCTCATCAAATTCCATGTATCCAATAGTGGAGTCGCCAGTCGGCTCACCGACATCTTGATCATCTTCGTCTTGAGGCGAAGATTCTTCATAGTACTGCTCTTCCTCTTCAATTTCGGCCAAAGCATTGACCGGAGGAGCTTCAAGCGCCAACCGTGGAGCAGTTGCAGGTAGACGCGGTCTTTGTGAAACATTGTTGGGAACAAAACTCCTTCGTGGAACGTCTCGGTATGAGGAACTAGGAGCCTGGGCCAACTGCTTTTTCAATGCGAGCAGATCATTCGCCATCTTTTGGAATGCCGGATCAGACGAAGTAGCAGGCGAGGGATCTGAAGATTTGGACTTTGATGATTCCTTTCTCAACTCGCCAGATATTATCAAATTGTCTTCTATCCGGATGGCAGCAGCCTGAGCGAGAGGTAGAGTAGCTACTCGCTCTTGAAGGAGCAAGAAGCTGACTTTTGAGCTCATGGCGTTCACGAAGAAACACTTCTGATTCTCCGGTGTTGGAAGCATGGCAGTAGGGACACGGTTGATTAATGCATTGAACCGGGTGACAAAATCGCGCATAGTCTCATTGGCCTCTTTCTTCAGGTGAGTGATCCGTGATAGCAATGCAAATGCATCTTCTGAAGGCTTGTATCTGTCTTCAAAAGCTTCCCGCAAGGTTGCCCAACTGGTGATAGATGCGGCCGGCAAATGCTGAAACCATTCAGCTGCGGGCCCTTGTAGAGTTTCCAGAAAAAGGTGAACCGACACATCTTCGTGAGTCACGTCCAAAATACTGCATGACATAATGAAAGCAGATATGTGGGAATCCGTGCTTTGATTTCCGCTCCCGTCGAATTTGGGAAAATTCTTTCTGTTTCCGTGAGGGAGCGCGTGAACTGGATGTGGTAATGCGAGAGGACCCATAGCATTTCCCCATGGTACCGCCATTTGAAAGGCTGGAAAAAGCACACGAGCTGGGAGGGTGGTTCCACTGAGCAGCAAGGCACTACAAAGGGATGTAGATGTTCCTTGCAAAAGACTTTTTCTTCGTGGAGGTGAGACACTCCTGGATGACCGGCTAGCCGAGCTTAGCGCTGAAAAACGTGCCGGTGTTATGCTGAAATTGTGCCTTTGAAGCAGATCGAAAGTAGGATCAACTTCTCCACGGGCTCTCCTGCTGCGCGTAAAAGGTTCACTTGCCAGCGTACCTTCCAGATCTGCGATATTATGGCGCAGATTTAAACTTTATTTTTGGGTGTACTTGCTGATTTTCTGGTTTTTCTGACAAAAACCAGCAGCATGCACTTTTCTGATATTTAAAAACTATCCTCTTCGAAAAACCGATTGCGGTTAATGACAAATAACAGCGAGGATAAGATGGCAGGGAAGAATAGCAGGCTGATTTTCAGATCTGATTTTTAATTTTTCAGAGGGTTTTGAACTTTTTGGAAAATAGTCAAAAACTCAGATCTACGGAAAAATGTTAACTTTGATAAAAACTCAGCGAACTAAAGATCTGTAACTAGGCCCGATCTACGGATCTCAGAAGAAAATTTTCAGTTTTAGGCACTTTTGCAAATTTTTTGGATTTTCAACAAAAAGTTCAGATTTGCAAACAGGCAGTGATTTTCTTATATTTTTCTGATTTTATATTATACCACCACCATAGATCTGACAGATCTATCCGATCCCCAGCGGAGTCGCCAAAAACTGTTGGTCCGAAAATCTGTCGCGTGGACAGATCTATGGATAGACGAGCCAACAGTGTGCAGGGCTTAGCCCCTCTTTGAGACAGCAAAGCGAAACTGGTTTATTGCTATTTCTACTAGCAGGAACCTATGCAAGTCTCACAGATTCTGCCTTCGGGGGTTGGGATCTCATCCCAGTAGAGTGTTCCAGGCTGCGAAAAGAAAGGAATGAAAGAGGGAGAAGAGAAAGAACAGATCCGAAGGGAGAAAAGAAATGAATTCCAAAGCAGAAAGGTCAGAAGATTTATGTTTTTAGTTTGGTAGTAAACAGAGCCAAACCTACTTGCATAAATAAACAAAGCAATACTGATAAACAAATGACGGAAAAGTAGATATGAATCCAACAGATTAAACACATACAGATCTAACGTAAGAAAGATCTAATGTATAACACAGCTATTGAGCACAAAGTCTGAATAATTGTATTACTGTTCTTTTCTGTTACAAGAAAGCTCAAAGTCTTTCTCTCCTCACTTCTATTTCTATCTAAAAAATGTTCACCCTGAATACAACAAGTATTCTCATATTTATAGAAGATGAGGGAGAGAGAAGGCAAAATGGAGCCAACCACTTATTTACAAAGATATTTACAAAATATCTAAAAGTCATGTTGACTTTGACAACTTGGTGGATGACATCATCCCATGATGCAACATGGATGATGTCATCATTTGTGCCAACACATTTTAGACATTTCGAAAAGAAAGTCGGAGAATAGAGAGAAGAAGAAGAAGAAGAAGAAGAAGAAGAAGAAGAAGCTACTCATCATCATCATCCTGCGGCCGAAAAGGGGTTGCCTGTTTCTGATGCTGCTCAGGTGATGATATGTGGAACTGAGCGCGGTATTCCAAAAACTTGCTGATCATTGGCCCAAATTGATCCTGTGATGGATCCTTGTGCCGTTCACTGATTGCTTCGCAAGTCTCCCGCTCGTCTATGAGCTTTTCCGGGAGTTTGGAATAATCTTTCTCCGCCTCGATAAGGAACCCGATGAAGTCCCTACAGGCCAGTAGGTTGTTGATAGATTCAGTGTCGAATGTGACCTCTGGCCCTGTCCCTTGAGAAGCTATCTCCTTGAAGATCCGGATAGTGTCATCAGCTGATCTCAAGGTAAGGGAAGGAGTGAGCAACCCTGGAGTCATGGCGAGGACAATTTTCTCCATTTGATGCATTGCATCCAGGGCCTCTTCCTTTACCTTGTCTATCTTTTCTAAAACAAATTCCAGCTGATCTATCTGATAGTCCAGAGTGGACATAGTTTTGTTGAGGGCCCTTGGATGACCGAAGACTCCGAACTTGACCAGATCTTCGACTGAACAGTCGAACATTTGTTGGAAGGTCTCGTGCTGGAGTCTAGCATGTTCTAACTCTTCTGATATCGGACCTGCTAATGCTTGGAGTTCCTTATTCGCCTTCTCGATGTTTAGGTATAAACTGATATACTCGGCGATTACTCTTTCACTATCCTTGAGGATCTGGCTCCTCCAAGCAGAAACAGCCATACCCTGCTCGCCGATCTTTGAATACTCATTGATCTTCTCCTGACTGAGCAGCTCAGGAGTCTCGGCGGCAGTTGTGGGAGGTGCACTTCCCATCTTCTGTAAGGCTTGAAGCAGGTACTTGTTCTGCTCCTTCAGTAGCCTTTTCTCCTCTTTCGTTTCCTGAAGCTTTTTGCAGAGTGCATCAACTGCGGAAAGAGCTTCCCCCTGGAGACTTTCTGAGGATGTCCCCATTGTGACTTGGGTCACGGTGAAATCTGTCGGAGACAGATCTTCTTTCTCTTTGAGGGGGTTGGGGTACGCTATTTCCATGACTCTCTCACCTGCAGCGCTCTTTGAGAAGCGTGTAACCGGCTTGTGCTTCTTTGCTCCTTTAGCCGGAATGACCGAAAAGTCCATCGGAGCGATGGGGACTTTCCTCTTTTGTTGGCTCAGCTGCTGAGAGATCCAAGCTGGTCCTATAGAAGAAGGACCAGAGACAGAGGGGGAGGCAGCAACGGTAGAAGAGGGGAAAAACGTGGAGACACGCGGCGGCGGCATGGAAAGAATAGCCGAAGAAATGTCCACGGGAGGAAGGGAAACCGCAACTGCAGAAGACATAGGAAGGGAAGGGAGCTCGGAGATGAGGGAAGAAATAGAGGAAGACAAATCAGCGAGGGAGGAGAAGATAGATGAAGAAGCAGGGGAAAGGGTAGAAGAAGGGGCAGAGGACACGACCAAAGGGGTGGTCGTTTGAGTCACTCGAGGAGGGGAAGGAAGAGAAGAAGAAGGGATAGAAGGGACCTCTGAAGTTGTAGCGACGCCGACATCCTGGGTGGATGGGCGTATAGGACTATCCTCTGTCAATTCCTCATCAAGAGTTATGACTTGTTCTGGCTCTGAGGGAAGAGGACTTTCAGGGGCTTCCTCCTGAATGGTGCTAGGTTCACCTTCTGCACCTTTGCCTTTCAGCTGCTTCTTTGACCTTGGAGGTGCGTTGCCCAAAGGGGAAGTTGTGAAATCTACCCCGAGGTAGATTAGTCCGTTCATGCGGCACCAATGCTCTGTTCTCCGCATAGTCTCCTTGACCCTCTCCTCAATTGTTTGAGGAGCCTTGTTCCTGTCAATGGCCGGGAAGGGCCAATTGTCCCCATCTGTGTCATTATACACCTTATCTACTTCATCTTCCGTAGTCTGGAAGCCTTCGGGGACAATGGCCACTCCGTATTGGATGATTTCCGCCAATGCTAAGCGAGAGTGATCCTTTCTTCTGAGTTCCACCTCATGGAGAACGTCAATGTAAATATCCTCAATTTGAGGGACATGGATCGGATCGAGCTTCGCTTTTGGCAGGCAGCTTCTTGGGTCGAAGGTAGGCCTGGCTGGGAAGTCATGCTTCAAGTTGAGTAGCTCCAGCTCTGCGAACATTTCCTTCGCCTTATGGTGGGTGGAGCATGTGTATCGGCCCACTTTGAGGGGGAAAGGAGTTCCACCCTTCTTTCTTTTGAGGCACTTCTCATGGTATGTGACCAGCTGTCTTGACAGTTCTAGTAGAATCAGCTTAGGCCCAGCATACCTTGGTAGCCTGGTTGGCTCTCCCAAAAAGTTGGCAGCCCTCAGATAGGTGAACGTGGGAAATTGGGTGAACAGGGCCCCCCATTTCTCTGTGACTGCCACTATGTTTTGGTCGTCCGGCTATGAGTCATGTTTGGCCTCAGTAGGCAGATGACATGATAGAAGAATGCATCGTTAACTTTTGCGAAATGTTGGATGCTATTCTCCAGCCTCAGCTCTGGATAGTAATCAAATATCTTGGCCTGAGGCCATACTCCACTTCGGTTCAGCCCCGGATAATCCCTTGCCGACGCTGCAGCGTAGACTACATAGGAGTTCATATGGAACACTCCTGTTGTGGCGAACTGTTGTAGCTGCTCAGAGATGGTGCTGCTTATTATTTCCCCCCAGCAAAAGCGCTGATCGGGCAAATTCTTATTCATTGTCTCCAGGTACCGCAGCATCCACTTATGGAAATAGTGGGCATCTGAAAGCCCGAAGACTCTGCTCAGGAAAGTGATAGTATCACTGAGTTCCTCTGAGAAATCACTTCGGTGGATAGTCTGAGGCCACCGGGTCACCACCTTCTTGTTCTTTAGGTAGACCTCATTCATCAACTGCATGCACTGGTCTTCGTTGTCTTCCCAGGCCTTGATGCATTCTCGTTGGCTAACAGCCACGTAGTTCCGGTGGTGAGGGATGCCAAGTATTAACTCAAAGTGACGGGCAGTGAGGTTTATGACTGCCTCGCCCTTACTGTTCTCGACACATCTTGTGTCTTTGTTGTAACATTGCGCAATCACCATCATGAATTCGTTGTTTACAGCGCTGACGGGGATTCCTCCGGCGAAGTGCAGGGCACTGCCTATTAACTTGTCCATCCATGGACTTCTTGTAACTTTTTGAGTCCTAACCCAGAACTCATCCATGTCAATGTGACCCAATTCAGAGTCTCTGACATCCATACTGCACTCAGCCTGTGATTCGGGCATCCTGACCCTCTGATATTTGTATTTCATCTCTTCTTCTGTCAGCTTAGCCTTTCCTCTTGGTTTGGTGGGCTTCTTGCTTGACGTAGACATGTGTTCTTTCGAACTCAGTTGCTGATCTGCACGAAGAAGAAGTGAGACCCAATCCAAAAAGGTTGAATTAGTCATTTGATCTTCCATTGGAAAGCTAGCAGAAGAAAGAGTTAGAGATTTTAAGGCTCAGGGCGCAGGGAAAAATGCAACTGGCAGGCCAAATAGATAAGGCGCACAGAAAAGGAATGTTGCAGAGGTTATACTGGCGCCAAAGGCGCATGGCGCATGGATGAAGCAGGTTGCATTTTATAGCAGGGCGCACAGGAAATGCGTGTTACATTGGGGTTCGGTGCGCCCTTTGGCGCATGGGAAGATTGTGTAACATTAACAAATGGTGCGCCAAAGGCTTTGGCGCGGCGCATGAAGGTTTTACACAACATCATGTTACTGCAATGGAGGGTGCGCCCGCGCCTTTCTAACTTTATACTTGCGCGAATAAGGCTTGTGTTGCATGAAAGCTGGGTGCGCCCTTTGGCGCATGAAACATTATGTAACATGGATAAGAAGGTGCGCCAAAGGCTTTTAAGGAGGCGCGGGATTTATACTTGTAGCATGCAAAAAGGGCGCGCTTTGAGGGCGCATGAGTTCTAGATGCAGCAGGACAAAGGGTGCGCCATTGGCGCGGGTTTTGAGTCATGTAACATGGCGGGTAGATGCGCCGAGGGGCGCAACTGTTTTTATGTGCAACAAGGCGCGCCAGTGCGCCATGGAACTACACTAACTGCTCAAATATTTTCATTCTTTTCTCCACTTCAAAAGATACTTGGACAAGTAAGGTTTCATAAAAAAGGTTTCAGCAGACCAAGCCCATTTCAAAACAACTCCCTTCCAGCAGATCTGGAAAGAGGGAGGAAGGAGGAGGAAAAGAAGAAAACGAAATGGACAGCACAGGGGGGAAACTAGCTCAAACATATCTCCATTTAAAACCGGCTAGCAAACCAAAACAAAGACCAAGACCACACCAAGAACACAGACCAAAAACCGAAAGCACAAAATGGAAAAGAGGGAGAACCTCTTACCTCGAATATATATCAAAAATTGAGAGCGGGTCCACAGGGCGATGACAACGACAGAGCAGAGCTGACAAATCCAGAGCAATCACGTGCTTGACAAAAAGGAATGAAAATGACATTGGGCGCGCACTGATATTTATAGAAAAACTTGTCATCAATGCGCCAACCACTTTTGAAATGGCGCATGAAAACTGCTGTCGACAGGGGAAAGTGTGCGCCCTTTGGCGCACGGAAGTATTTGACAACAGAAGAATGAGCGCGCCTTTGGCGCACCATATGCATTGTCGACATGAAGTTATGTGCGCCCTTTGGCGCACCAAAACTTGGTGTTGCAACACATAGATTATGCCCTGCGCCCTTTGGCGCACCGAAAGACGTGTTAACATGGAAAACCATGCGCCAAAGGCTTTTAAGGGGGCGCACCAAAACTTGTGTTACAAGGCAAATCCATGCGCCCAGCCAAAAAAGGCTCAAAAAGACTAAGTTCGAAAACTAGATTTCCCAGGAAGGGATTTTACAACGTTTCGAACGCGAAGGGTCCCTAACGAGGGATCGAAACAAAATTTTCGGTATGGTTATCGGTAAAATTGTCCTTGTCAATTTTACGGGATAACAGCTGGCTCTTTCTGGGGACTATCCCTGAGCGAACTCGGGGGTAGAGAATCCCAGATCACATGTGCCTATCCATTGGGTACAGAGTCAAAAACAAGGGGGACCGGAGGGAGAACAAAGGAAACACACGACAAACCGAAAGCAAACACACGACGAAAGCAAACACACAACAAAAATAAACTGTACAAAGAAGAGAGCAAGCTCTACTTCCTGAAGATCTTGAGATGTTGCCCGCTATAGGGAAGCGGGAGTTCAGCTCCATCCAGATACGAGAGATAGAAACTATTCTCTCCATTGAGTTGCTTGATTTTTTCTCTGCTTGGCCTTCTTGTCAAAAAGCCTCTTTACTTGATTCTGATGTTCAGTGATCCTGTCGACCACTCTTACTCTCTTTTCTTCAAGTTCCGCCAGATACATAATTCTCTTTTCTAGAGAATTCTGGAAAGTTTCATCTTCGATTACTCGTGCCAAGCGTAGAGCAGGAAGTTCAGCAGAAATGGGAAGTTCGGCATCAGTGCCATATAACACTTGAAAAGGTGACATGCCGAGAGATCTCTTGGGGGTAATGCGGTCCGCCCACAAAGCGTCGTACAAAGACTTGTGCCACATCCGCTGATTCTCATCTACTAATTTCCGTATGATGGTCACCAAGTTCTTATTACTGGATTCCGCCTGACCATTTCCCTGAGGGTAATAATCCGAGGCATGTGCTAAAGTTATCCCATATTCATAGCAAAAACTAATAACTTCTCGGGAGGAGAAGTTAGAAGCATTATCAGCAACGATTTTGTTTGGAACGCCGAACCTGACAATGATATTTTCTTTGATAAAACTGCAAACCACCTCAGAAGTGGCATGCTTGACAGGTATGGCTTCCACCCACTTGGTGAAGTAATCCGTTGCTGTAAGGACATAGCTATGTCCAGCACTCGATTGAGGATTGAGTGCGCCAATAAAATCAATTCCCCATTGCCTGAATGGTTCATTGATGATGACCGGCCTTAGGGGAAGGGCAGCCAACTTGGGCTTGCCGACAAATTGCTGACAGGGTTCACACTTTGCCACCCAGGTAGCCGCATCTTGAAAGAGCGTTGGCCAATAGTACCTGGCTCGAATGATCTTGTGTGCTGTCACGGAAGAAGAAAAATGGCCTCCACAGGCTGAATTGTGAAAACTTTCCAGCAGTTTTACTTGCTGGGGCTTGTCAACACATCGCAGGAAGACACCGTCTATCCCGCGCTTATATAAACCGTCATCCCAGATGACATATTTAGCTGCCTGAGCTTTATAGTGCGCTTCTCCTTTGTAGTTAGGTGCATTAGGCATTCGCCGTAGGTAAGGAAGAAAGCGATGTCGGAGTACCACTCATCACTAGTTGCAACAAATAGAACTAGAGGCAGAGAACCAGGCTCCTCTAGAAGGCTTTGCGCTTTGTCGGTACAGTCCTCTTTTCCTTTAGGATCTTCTAAATTTTCATTTTCAGCCATTAGCTGACACAGGCCCTTGCCCCTTACCAGCTTGGTTGGTTTAATATCCAGGTCATATTCCTGGACCTTTGCGATCCAATTCCCTCTCAAACTTCCTAACTCCTGCTGAGTTAGAATTGATTTCACCGCCGTGTCAGGGACCAGCACCACCGTATGCGAGTTTAGAATGTAATACCTGAAATTCTTCACTGCTTTGACAACGGCAAAGGCATGCTTTTCCAATTGAGTCATCTTCAACTCGTGAGGCTTGAGGGGAGAACTCATGAATGCAATCGGGGATTCAATGTCTTCTGAATTCTTTTGCATTAAGATTGCAGACACAGTATGTTCTGATGCGTAGCTATACATGATGAAGTCCTTGGAGAAGTCGGGACATACCAGGACTGGTGCATGGGCAACAGAAGTTTTTATTTCTTCAAATGACCTTTTCCCTTCTTCACTCCATCTGAAAGTTGGTGATCCTTTCATCATGTTCAGTATGTGGCGAGTCTTTTCAGCAAAGTCAGGAACAAAACGCCTAAGAAAGTTCACCTTTCCGAAGAAAGAATGAACACCAGTCTTGCTTGTAGGCAGAGTAAGGCTCTGAATAGCCTTAACCCTTTCAATATCTATCTTCGTTCCTTCTTTGCTAACCACATGCCCTAGCAACTTCCCTTCCGTAACCCCAAAAACAGACTTTTTGGGATTTAGGGAAATTCCATGTTCTCGGCACCTGGCCAATACTTGCTCCAAGTGATCACAATGATCACTTCGTTGTTTAGAGAACACGGTTAAGTCATCTAGATAAACTACAATGACTTTTCCCATCATACCTTTAAATGCGAAGTCCATGGCCCGTTGAAAAGTAGCACCAGCATTAGTCAGGCCAAAAGGCATCCTGCTGTAGGCAAATGTACCCCAGGGAGTAGTGAATGCTGTTTTGAATTGATCTTCAGGCGAGACTTCAATCTGATTGTAGCCTGAAAAACCATCAAGGATAGACAGAATTTCTGATCCAGTTACTGCTTGAAGAACTTGATCCATTATCGGAAGAGGGTAGTTGTCTTTCAGCGAAGCTTGATTCAAGTTTCGAAAGTCTACGCATATGCGTATCTCGCTGTTTTTCTTGTGCACTGGCACAATATTTGCCACCCAAGTGCTGTGATGGATAGGGAAAATGATTCTTGCATCCAGCATCTTCTGAATTTCTGCCTGGATGGTGCCCGAAATCTTCGGATTATAGTGCCTTTGCTTCTGGCGAAAGGCTTTGACATCTTCTTTCAGCGGTATGTCATGCTGAACATCCTTGGGCTTGAAGGACTTTAGATCGGCATAGGACCATGCCAACACATCCATATATTTCTTCAGCAACTTGACAAATTTCCGCTTTTCTTCTGGCGTGCAAAATTTCCCGATGTTTACAAATTGCGGGTGTGCCTCCGAACCTATATTGACTGGTTCTGTCTCTGGGGATGAGTCAGGATCATCTCGCCTCTTCTTTTTCACAAAACGGTCATGCCTGTCAAACAGGCGCTCCAGAGAAACCAGGCCCTTCGGAATTTTATTTCCTTTGAGCTGACATATGCCGTCGTTCTCCTTTGATTCATGGTTTTGACTGTTGATTGATTCACGGCATGTAGAGGTGGATCCTTCAAAATACAACTCGTCAAAATTTTCTGATTTTTCTAGAAAGGCAATGAGTTGATTATCATCGTTGAATACTTGCCAATGCTGAGAGTTGTCTGGTACGCTCGGGCGGAAAACCACCTCAATGGTGTATTTGTTCGTTTTCAAACCCGGGTGTGGGAGCATGAGAGATGCTGAAACGGCCAATGAATCGGCCATGTCATTTTGAGCTCTTGGAATTGCTCCTATTGAAAAAGCATCAAATTCTTCGATGCTGTCCCATACTGCGTTACGGTAGTGCCTGAGCCTTTCATTTTTCACTTGGTAAATCCTTTTGACCTGATTTACAACTAGCTCAGCATCACCTTGTACTTTTAGATTTTTTATTCCTCTTTCCTTTGCGGCTTGCATACCGAGTAAGAGAGACTCATACTCCGTAGTATTGTTAGTGTTGAAAAACTGCAATTTGAAAGAAAGAGGAATTACCTCCTCTTCGAGAGATATCAGCACAACTCCAGCTCCACATCCACTAGTCGCGCAACTGCCATCAAATTGCAAGGTCCAGATCTCATTAAGGTCCTTTTCTTGAACAAAAACGCCCTTTGTACCTGTCTCGGTAGATAAGAAGTAGTTCCCCAACCCTGATGATTCAAAAAGGATTTGGGCTTTGGGATCTTCAGAGCTAGTGACCAAGTACTTCTTTTGGGATTCCGGCTCTAAAGTTTGCATTACACCTTTGACTGGAATTCTAGCTTTAGACCAGTCCATGTGAATTTCTCCACCAACTTCGCTGCAAAAACTCCTTCCCAGCAAAATTCCATAGGCTGCTGGAATGTCAGCGACGAGAACGGTCATCTTTACCCTCTTTTCAGGGAATGCTGCGAACGCAAATTGCGCGTCTTTGATTTGGCCAATCAATGGCACTTGCTTGGTTTCCAATGAATAACATCTGCCGAAAGGTTTGGTAAGAGTGAGGCCCAAAGCATGGGCGACTTTCGCCGGCATGACGTTATCAGAAGCTCCGGAATCAATTATACAGTTGCTCAACTTATGGCCGTTGATTAGGAGAGAGAGATAGAAAGGTTCTATCTTGCCTGATGCAGATGTTGAAGCAACATTTATGTGGGATTCAGGAGGAGTGGAAAGGATTCCTTTTGGGGAAACCTGTTTAGATGTAACAGCTTGACTCTGAATATATTTAGTTAATCTTACAAGCTGTTCGGGATTTGACTGAAGATACTCAGCTTCAGACATTTGGATCTTGGTCTTTTTTGCATGATCTATTATATCAAACGCGGCCAAGGGTTGCGTTGGTGAGGGAATGAGTCCTTCACTTCGCGATGGTGGAACAGGGTTACTGATCTTGATAGGAATATGAGGGGGCTGATTCGGAGGAGAGATGGGCGGAAAAGACTTCTTTGCAAAAGACTTAACAGGGAATTGAGTAGGAAGAGGATTACCTCTTCTAACAATGGTTGGAGGCACGTTTGACACGACCTTCTCCTTCTGCACATGGGCAGCAACTTCTGCTTCTTTTCCTTGCGAGCGGGTGAAAACAGCATATGATTGTCCGCTTGCATAGCCTTGAGTACTCTCTTCTTCATCAGATTCATCCTCATCAAATTCCATGTATCCAATAGTGGAGTCGCCAGTCGGCTCACCGACATCTTGATCATCTTCGTCTTGAGGCGAAGATTCTTCATAGTACTGCTCTTCCTCTTCAATTTCGGCCAAAGCATTGACCGGAGGAGCTTCAAGCGCCAACCGTGGAGCAGTTGCAGGTAGACGCGGTCTTTGTGAAACATTGTTGGGAACAAAACTCCTTCGTGGAACGTCTCGGTATGAGGAACTAGGAGCCTGGGCCAACTGCTTTTTCAATGCGAGCAGATCATTCGCCATCTTTTGGAATGCCGGATCAGACGAAGTAGCAGGCGAGGGATCTGAAGATTTGGACTTTGATGATTCCTTTTTCAACTCGCCAGATATTATCAAATTGTCTTCTATCCGAATGGCAGCAGCCTGAGCGAGAGGTAGGGTAGCTACTCGTTCTTGAAGGAGCAAGAAGCTAACTTTTGAGCTCATGGCGTTCACGAAGAAACACTTCTGATTCTCCGGTGTTGGAAGCATGGCAGTAGGGACACGGTTGATTAATGCATTGAACCGGGCGATAAAATCGCGCATGGTCTCATTGGCCTCTTTCTTCAGGTGAGTGATCCGTGATAACAACGCAAATGCATCCTCTGAAGGCTTGTATCTGTCTTCAAAAGCCTCCCGCAAGGTGGCCCAACTGGTGATAGATCCGGCCGGCAAATGCTGAAACCATTCAGCTGCGGGCCCTTGTAGAGTTTCCAGAAAAAGGCGAACCGACACATCTTCGTGAGTCACGTCCAAAATACTGCATGACATAATGAAAGCAGATATGTGGGAATCCGTGCTTTGATTTCCGCTCCCGTCGAATTTGGGAAAATTCTTTCGGTTTCTGTGAGGGAGCGCGTGAACTGGATGTGGCAGTGCGAGAGGACCCATAGCATTTCCCCATGGTACCGCCATTTGAAAGGCTGGAAAAAGCACACGAGCTGGGAGGGTGGTTCCACTGAGCAGCAAGGCACTACAAAGGGATGTAGATGCTCCTTGTAAAAGACTTTTTCTTCGTGGAGGTGAGACACTCCTGGATGACCGGCTAGCCGAGCTTAGCGCTGAAAAACGTGCCGGTGTTACACTGAAATTGTGCCTTTGAAGCAGATCGAAAGTAGGATCAACTTCTCCACGGGCTCTCCTGCTGCGCGTAAAAGGTTCACTTGCCAGCGTACCTTCCAGATCTGCGATATTATGGCGCAGATTTAAACTTTATTTTTGGGTGTACTTGCTGATTTTCTGGTTTTTCTGACAAAAACCAGCAGCATGCACTTTTCTGAATATTTAAAAACTATCCTCTTCGAAAAACCGATTGCGGTTAATGACAAATAATAGCGAGGATAAGATGGCAGGGAAGAATAGCAGGCTGATTTTCAGATCTGATTTTTAATTTTTCAGAGGGTTTTGAACTTTTTGGAAAATAGTCAAAAATTCAGATCTACGAAAAAATGTTAATTTTGATAAAAACTCAGCGAACTAAAGATCTGTAACTAGGCCCGATCTGCGGATCTCAGAAGAAAATTTTCAGTTTTAGGCACTTTTGCAAATTTTTTGGATTTTCAACAAAAAGTTCAGATTTGCAAACACGCAGTAATTTTCTTATATTTTTCTGATTTTATATTATACCACCACCATAGATCTGACAGATCTATCCGTTCCCCAGCGGAGTCGCCAAAAACTGTTGGTCCGAAAATCTGTCGCGTGGACAGATCTATGGATAGACGAGCCAACAGTGTGCAGGGCTTAGCCCCTCTTTGAGACAGCAAAGCGAAACTGGTTTATTGCTATTTCTACTAGCAGGAACCTATGCAAGTCTCACAGATTCTGCCTTCGGGGGTTGGGATCTCATCCCAGTAGAGTGTTCCAGGCTGCGAAAAGAAAGGAATGAAAGAGGGAGAAGAGAAAGAACAGATCCGAAGGGAGAAAAGAAATGAATTCCAAAGCAGAAAGGTCAGAAGATTTATGTTTTTAGTTTGGTAGTAAACAGAGCCAAACCTACTTGCATAAATAAACAAAGCAATACTGATAAACAAATGACGGAAAAGTAGATATGAATCCAACAGATTAAACACATACAGATCTAACGTAAGAAAGATCTAATGTATAACACAGCTATTGAGCACAAAGTCTGAATAATTGTATTACTGTTCTTTTCTGTTACAAGAAAGCTCAAAGTCTTTCTCTCCTCACTTCTATTTCTATCTAAAAAATGTTCACCCTGAATACAACAAGTATTCTCATATTTATAGAAATGAGGGAGAGAGAAGGCAAAATGGAGCCAACCACTTATTTACAAAGATATTTACAAAATATCTAAAAGTCATGTTGACTTTGACAACTTGGTGGATGACATCATCCCATGATGCAACATGGATGATGTCATCATTTGTGCCAACACATTTTAGACATTTCGAAAAGAAAGTCGGAGAATAGAGAGAAGAAGAAGAAGAAGAAGAAGAAGCTACTCATCATCATCATCCTGCGGCCGAAAAGGGGTTGCCTGTTTCTGATGCTGCTCAGGTGATGATATGTGGAACTGAGCGCGGTATTCCAAAAACTTGCTGATCATTGGCCCAAATTGATCTTGTGATGGATCCTTGTGCCGTTCACTGATTGCTTCGCAAGTCTCCCGCTCGTCTATGAGCTTTTCCGGGAGTTTGGAATAATCTTTCTCCGCCTCGATAAGGAACCCGATGAAGTCCCTACAGGCCAGTAGGTTGTTGATAGATTCAGTGTCGAATGTGACCTCTGGCCCTGTCCCTTGAGAAGCTATCTCCTTGAAGATCCGGATAGTGTCATCAGCTGATCTCAAGGTAAGGGAAGGAGTGAGCAACCCTGGAGTCATGGCGAGGACAATTTTCTCCATTTGATGCATTGCATCCAGGGCCTCTTCCTTTACCTTGTCTATCTTTTCTAAAACAAATTCCAGCTGATCTATCTGATAGTCCAGAGTGGACATAGTTTTGTTGAGGGCCCTTGGATGACCGAAGACTCCGAACTTGACCAGATCTTCGACTGAACAGTCGAACATTTGTTGGAAGGTCTCGTGCTGGAGTCTAGCATGTTCTAACTCTTCTGATATCGGACCTGCTAATGCTTGGAGTTCCTTATTCGCCTTCTCGATGTTTAAGTATAAACTGATATACTCGGCGATTACTCTTTCACTATCCTTGAGGATCTGGCTCCTCCAAGCAGAAACAGCCATACCCTGCTCGCCGATCTTTGAATACTCATTGATCTTCTCCTGACTGAGCAGCTCAGGAGTCTCGGCGGCAGTTGTGGGAGGTGCACTTCCCATCTTCTGTAAGGCTTGAAGCAGGTACTTGTTCTGCTCCTTCAGTAGCCTTTTCTCCTCTTTCGTTTCCTGAAGCTTTTTGCAGAGTGCATCAACTGCGGAAAGAGCTTCCCCCTGGAGACTTTCTGAGGATGTCCCCATTGTGACTTGGGTCACGGTGAAATCTGTCGGAGACAGATCTTCTTTCTCTTTGAGGGGGTTGGGGTACGCTATTTCCATGACTCTCTCACCTGCAGCGCTCTTTGAGAAGCGTGTAACCGGCTTGTGCTTCTTTGCTCCTTTAGCCGGAATGACCGAAAAGTCCATCGGAGCGATGGGGACTTTCCTCTTTTGTTGGCTCAGCTGCTGAGAGATCCAAGCTGGTCCTATAGAAGAAGGACCAGAGACAGAGGGGGAGGCAGCAACGGTAGAAGAGGGGAAAAACGTGGAGACACGCGGCGGCGGCATGGAAAGAATAGCCGAAGAAATGTCCACGGGAGGAAGGGGAACCGCAACTGCAGAAGACATAGGAAGGGAAGGGAGCTCGGAGATGAGGGAAGAAATAGAGGAAGACAAATCAGCGAGGGAGGAGAAGATAGATGAAGAAGCAGGGGAAAGGGTAGAAGAAGGGGCAGAGGACACGACCAAAGGGATGGTCGTTTGAGTCACTCGAGGAGGGGAAGGAAGAGAAGAAGAAGGGATAGAAGGGACCTCTGAAGTTGTAGCGACGCCAACATCCTGGGTGGATGGGCGTATAGGACTATCCTCTGTCAATTCTTCATCAAGAGTTATGACTTGTTCAGGCTCTGAAGGAAGAGGACTTTCAGGGGCTTCCTCCTGAATGGTGCTAGGTTCACCTTCTGCACCTTTGCCTTTCAGCTGCTTCTTTGACCTTGGAGGTGCGTTGCCCAAAGGGGAAGTTGTGAAATCTACCCCGAGGTAGATTAGTCCGTTCATGCGGCACCAATGCTCTGTTCTTCGCATAGTCTCCTTGACCCTCTCCTCAATTGTTTGAGGAGCCTTGTTCCTGTCAATGGCCGGGAAGGGCCAATTGTCCCCATCTGTGTCATTATACACCTTATCTACTTCATCTTCCGTAGTCTGGAAGCCTTCGGGGACAATGGCCACTCCGTATTGGATGATTTCCTCCAATGCTAAGCGCGAATGATCCTTTCTTCTGAGTTCCACCTCATGGAGAACGTCAATGTAAATATCCTCAATTTGAGGGACATGGATCGGATCGAGCTTCGCTTTTGGCAGGCAGCTTCTTGGGTCGAAGGTAGGCCTGGCTGGGAAGTCATGCTTCAAGTTGAGTAGCTCCAGCTCTGCGAACATTTCCTTCGCCTTATGGTGGGTGGAGCATGTGTATCGGCCCACTTTGAGGGGGAAAGGAGTTCCACCCTTCTTTCTTTTGAGGCACTTCTCATGGTATGTGACCAGCTGTCTTGACAGTTCTAGTAGAATCAGCTTAGGCCCAGCATACCTTGGTAGCCTGGTTGGCTCTCCCAAAAAGTTGGCAGCCCTTAGATAGGTGAACGTGGGAAATTGGGTGAACAGGGCCCCCCATTTCTCTGTGACTGCCACTATGTTCTTGGTCGTCCGGCTATGAGTCATGTTTGGCCTCAGTAGGCAGATGACATGATAGAAGAATGCATCGTTAACTTTTGCGAAATGTTGGATGCTATTCTCCAGCCTCAGCTCTGGATAGTAATCAAATATCTTGGCCTGAGGCCATACTCCACTTCGGTTCAGCCCCGGATAATCCCTTGCTGACGCTGCAGCATAGACTACATAGGAGTTCATATGGAACACTCCTGTTGTGGCGAACTGTTGTAGCTGCTCAGAGATGGTGCTGCTGATTATTTCACCCCAGCAAAAGCGCTGATCGGGCAAATTCTTATTCATTGTCTCCAGGTACCGCAGCATCCACTTATGGAAATAGTGGGCATCTGAAAGCCCGAAGACTCTGCTCAGGAAAGTGATAGTATCACTGAGTTCCTCTGAGAAATCACTTCGGTGGATAGTCTGAGGCCACCGGGTCACCGCCTTCTTGTTCTTTAGGTAGACCTCATTCATCAATTGCATGCACTGGTCTTCGTTGTCTTCCCAGGCCTTGATGCATTCTCGTTGGCTAACAGCCACGTAGTTCCGGTGATGAGGGATGCCAAGTATCAACTCAAAGTGACGGGCAGTGAGGTTTATGACTGCCTCGCCCTTACTGTTCTCGACACATCTTGTGTCCTTGTTGTAACATTGCGCAATCACCATCATGAATTCGTTGTTTACAGCGCTGACGGGGATTCCTCCGGCGAAGTGCAGGGCACTGCCTATTAACTTGTCCATCCATGGACTTCTTGTAACTTTTTGAGTCCTAACCCAGAACTCATCCATGTCAATGTGACCCAATTCAGAGTCTCTGACATCCATACTGCACTCGGCCTGTGATTCGGGCATCCTGACCCTCTGATATTTGTATTTCATCTCTTCTTCTGTCAGCTTAGCTTTTCCTCTTGGTTTGGTGGGTTTCTTGCTTGACGTAGACATGTGTTCTTTCGAACTCAGTTGCTGATCTGCACGAAGAAGAAGTGAGACCCAATCCAAAAAGGTTGAATTAGTCATTTGATCTTCCATTGGAAAGCTAGCAGAAGAAAGAGTTAGAGATTTTAAGGCTCAGGGCGCAGGAAAAATGCAACTGGCAGGCCAAATAGATAAGGCGCACAGAAAAGGAATGTTGCAGAGGTTATACTGGCGCCAAAGGCGCATGGCGCATGGATGAAGCAGGTTGCATTTTATAGCAGGGCGCACAGGAAATGCGTGTTACATTGGGGTTTGGTGCGCCCTTTGGCGCATGGGAAGGTTGTGTAACATTAACAAATGGTGCGCCAAAGGCTTTGGCGCGGCGCATGAAGGTTTTACACAACATCATGTTACTGCAATGGAGGGTGCGCCCGCGCCTTTCTAACTTGATACTCGCGCGAATAAGGCTTGTGTTGCATGAAAGCTGGGTGCGCCCTTTGGCGCATGAAAGCGGGATGTAACATGGAAAGGAGGTGCGCCAAAGGGTTTTAAGGAAGCGCGGGATTGATACTTGTAGCATGCAAAAAGGGCGCGCTTTGAGGGCGCATGAATTCAAACTGCAGCAGGATGGAAGGGTGCGCCCTTTGGCGCGGGTTTTGAGGTTGTAACATGGCGGGTAGATGCGCCAAAGGGGGCGCAACTGTTTTTATTGCTACAAGGCGCGCCAGTGCGCCACGAAACTACACTTAACTGCTCAAATATTTTCTTACTCTTTTTTCTACTTCAAAAGGCTGCTTGGACAAGTAAGGTTTCACAAAGAGGTTTCAGCAGACCAAGCCATGAAAAACAACTCCCTTCCAGCAGATCTGGAAAGAGGGAGGAAGGAGAAAAAGAAAAGGAAACAGGACAGCACAGGGGGGACTAGCTCAAATATACTCCATTAAAAACCGACTAGCAGCCCAAAACAAAGACCAAGAAACGCCCAGACCAAGAACACAAAAGCACAAAATGGAAAAGAGGGAGAACCTCTTACCTGAATATATATCAAAAATTGAAGAGCGGGTCCACAGGTCGATGACAACGACAGAGCAGAGCTGACAAATCCAGAGCAATCACGTGCTTTGATTAAAAGGAATGAAAATGACATTGGGCGCGCACTGATATTTATAGAAAAATTTGTCATTAATGCGCCAACTACTTTTGAAATGGCGCATGAAAACTGCTGTCGACAGGGGAAAGTGTGCGCCCTTTGGCGCACGGAAGTATTCGACAACAGAAGAATGAGCGCGCCTTTGGCGCACCGTATACATTGTCGACATGAAGTTATGTGCGCCCTTTGGCGCACCAAAACTTGGTGTAACACATAGATTATATGCGCCCTTTGGCGCACCGAAAGACGTGTTAACATGGAAAACCATGCGCCAAAGGCTTTTAAGGGGGCGCACCAAAACTTGGTGTTACAAGGCAAATTCATGCGCCCAGCCAAAAAAGGCTCAAAAAGACTAAGTTCGAAAACTAGATTTCCCGGGAAGGGACTTTACGACGTTTCGAACGCGGGGGATCCCTAACAAGGGATCGAAAAAAAAAATTCCGTATGGTTATCCGTAAAATTGCCCTTGTCAATTTTACGGGATAATGATATATTCGATATATATCAAATGTGAAAATTATTTACCCTTGTGATTAGGGTTTGAAGGAGGAGGTGATATTACTGGATGTGAGTTTTGTTCTCTGAAAGTAAAAGGTTATTCTTAAGTAGTTTTTACCCTATTGGGGTTTTTCACTATATATCTGTGTCACTTGTGTATTTATCTTTGGTATGTATTTTGGTATTTACTTAATTCATTACATAATGTTTAACATTTAATTTTTTGTGGTTTATGTTAATATTTAAATGCATTGGTTGATTAAATTCATAATAGTTAGTATCCTCTAAATGCTAACAAAGGCAAGTATAGTAGTGAATTGTGCAAGAAATTAACCAAGATATGATTTTATGTGTTGAAGTTGATTTAGTTATAAAAATTCTAGATGTTTTGTCTCAGTCAATGTATAAAGGATTAGTGATGTTCTATAATGACACATGTTGAGAAGTAACTTAAGTGGTCTCTATATCAAGAAGATAGAGTTATATGATTACTCTTCTTCAAAGGACAAGCAACATCATGGATTTGACAAGACACTCAGAGGTAGATAGATGATTATGTACGTCATTTTGTAGTCAAGGAAAGAATTCTATCTTACTTTTTAGCACTTCAAGCTTTGAAAGAAGTGGGTAGCACCTTAAAAGAATGTGATCTTATCCTAACTATTTTAGGTTGTGCCTTTCAACCAAGGTAAGTGTACCTATTTTGTAACCTCTGTTATTGAAGGATGCTGGTAAATCCTTTCTTTTGCACAAATTTTATAGAGAAGACCTTGGGAAAATATGATCAACACACCAAATATGACTCTCACGAGTTGTCACTTCCAGATTATGGAGATATTTTCAACACAAGGCTAAGGTTACTGAAGACATTTGGAATCCTGATCTGTTCTGCATACTTTAGCAAATGGATTTTGTTCTTTTGTGGATATACAGAGAAAAACAGGGGTAGTTCAGGGTAGGATTGGTTATTTGAATAATTTTTTGGTGGGAGATCAACAAGATAGATTGGACTTTGCCAGATCCTTGAGAAACTTCACAACAAATGGAGAACTCAATAACAGAAAGCTTCAAAAATAGTTAAAACATTCCTTCAACCAGAAGGTGTGCATCAATGGAGGCCCAAGACATGCACTTTTTCACACAATATTTGAGATTCTAGCATGAAGGCTTGAGTTAGAAGACCCAATAAAACATCAAAATCTAAGATCAGTCACGCCTGAGGTACACCCAGAGGCTTACAAACAATCTCTGTCAATAGATGAAAGAAAAGTGATTTTAAATCATTTATTTCATTCCCAGATGAAAGATCTTCTGAAAAATGAAATTGCAGATGCCACTAAACTATCACAAGGATTGAGATCTGTGTGATTCAAAGATATTTTGATACAAGATTGCAATAGGAACAAGAAAAACTACTTGCAGACATTCTGAAAGTGAAATAAACACAAAATTTGCCAGAGATTTGACACAAATTAACTCAAAATTTATCAGATTCATCAACATGGGAGAGTTCTTTAAACAATCTCAGAGCTTGTTGATGGCTATACACTTGTAACCAACTCAACATGAATGAAAATCTAATACAGAGGAAGTTACCTTGGTTTCTCAGAAAGTTTTCTCAGAGGATGAGCTTTTCTCAAAATTTTCTCGTGAAAATGAACTCCTGACCATTTGCAAGAGTAATCTCATTGCATTTATAATACACCCTTTACATCCAATTTTCCCCCCAAAAGAGGAATATTCGAAGCACCTTTGTTACACATATTTGATCATGATTTGTAGAAAGTGACATTCAATAGATTTGCAAAAAGGTTGCCAGGTGTTTTCAAAAAAGGTGAATCATTGCAAATATTTGCATCATTGTTCTAACTGGAGGCATATTCTTCATCCTTGGCACCTGCAACACCTTTTCCCCTCAAAAGAGAAGAATATTTGAGGGACCTTTGCTTGTTACCAATTTGTTTCAGATAGAGACATTTAACAAATTCAGATCCAAAATCTTCCAGGTGGACCAACTGTGAACAGATCACATTTCTTGGGCCCTCGACTACTGACTAGGATGTCATGCCACAACTTTTTGGGAGTCCCTTTAATCATTCTGATTCTTTCATGTGAGAAATCCCCTTTTTAATCATTTTCGGAGCCTCTTCATAGCTGGACTTGACAGGTCATCCCTTTTTGCTCTCGAGGCAACACCTTTTTCACCTTTTGCACCTGTACCTTTAATCATTTCATCCTTTTTCCCTCTGAAATTTTACTCTGTAACTTCTGGATCTGGCATCTTGCTTTCTTGCACAAGCTCGAGAAAAAATCCATCTCAAGAGTACTTCAGATTTACAAATTGAACTCCCAAATTGATTCAATTAAACTTTGCAAACCCAAACGACACAAATTTGCCAAAAATTTGATGAAGAATGATGCAAAAATGCATCTCCAAACATCCTGGAGCTTCAATGGTGGCAAAATCAAATGAAATGCACAACTACCATTGATCCTGCATTTCAAATTTTAATCTGATCCCTCCACATGGAAAAATGTGATTGGAAACAGGCTCTGGGGGCACCTTTTGACATTTTATAATATTTTGAAAAAAAGAAAAATGTTAACATTTTTCTCTTCCCCTCTGCCCTCAGAAAAATGGGCTTGACACGTGTCCTAATGTGGGTCCCAGCAGACCTGTGCTTCAACTTACAAATTTTATCCCTTTTTTCCAAAAAGGAAAAAGTTCCATATTTTCCCCATAGGCCCGCACCTCCATTTCCCCACCTGCTACGTGTCTCAATGGCACACTTTGAGATGGTCCCAAAAAGTAGAGACCCCAAACAAGCATGGGGCCCAACACGTGTCTTAGTCCGACAGAGTCTCCAAGTGTCCTCCTGGCACTTCTTCAAAATAAAACTCAAGGGCTGGTCCCCAAACATGCGCGGTCCCTCCACGTGTCCTAGGCCCCTTTAGGAAGTTGCGTGAAAAGTCTAAGTACAGGAAGGCCCGGCGGAAGCCTCCACATGGACATGTTTTGTGTTGAAGTGAGCCTTAGAATTTTTAAAGTGCCCCACAGAGCCGCATCCAACCAGAAAGGGCCACTTTTCAACTGATGCCAAGAAGTAATTTTGACTGGGAAATTACACCCGTCAAACCGTAAAATGTAGGAGAGCCACCATTTGAGCCTGGGGAGACAGAAAACATAACAGAGGCCGCAAACTGAGGGATCTCAAAGGTCGATGGGGTGAGACTAATTTGAGCACCAACATAGGCTCTGACTCGGGGATGGGCACTCCCCGTGAGTGCCACAAGAACCAATAGCAGACCAAGTGCCAAGAACAACCCAAGTTCCAAAAACATACCATTATGCAACAGAGTCAAAGAAAAAGCTAGCATAGCAGAACAACCACAACCATCCTCCAAAAACTGAACCGAGAAACCAACAAAACCAGGTCACCAAGGACCAGAATGAACAAAACACAAAAGCAGATGAGAACAAAGAACTATACACTATACAATGGAGAGCATCCTGATTCAAAGAAAATAATCAAGGAAAAACTTCAAGTGCCTGCCATTCTGGATATGACCATGCTAAGTAGTTCTGATATGTTTTTAACAGCTGGTCATATGATTGCCTCTCTTTTCCATCCAAGTTGCTATCTGACCACATTTCTTCAGGCTTATCCTTTGTTCCTGGGTTAATTTTTCTAACATCTTTCAGGGCTGCATCAAACATCAAAGTCTCAGGAAAATCATCCTGCTCATGATACCTGCATTGACCAATTTCATATTCCTTGAAAGCAACATAGCTCACAGAGTTATCAATATCAATATCTACATGCAATACTTCATAAGAAGCATTGTTGGGGTCCTCAATAAGATATAACATTTTCTTTTCACCAGGTAACTTGACAAGGCTTCCCTCAATCAAGATGGTGGCATAGGACATATCCATTTGAACATTCCCACCAACATTTGCAGCCCATTTTCTGGACAACAACATACCCCATTTGGCAGGGCAATCCACAATAACAACATCAAGTTTCAGGTTCTTACCCAGATAAGCTGCAAGTTGCACTATCAGACCCTTGACACATCCAACCACTGGCACCTCCCTAGAATCCATGGCAGTACACTTCCCATAAGCTGTTGTTACTTTGAGATCCAACTCATTCATGACCTCAAGAGGCATAACATTGCATGATGCTCTAGAATCAAACATACAGTTGTGTAACAACTTATCCTTAATAATCAAAGTAGTAAAAAATGGATCCACCTTCAGCTGAGACTCAACCAAGGATGTTCCCAAATATACTTCAGGTGGCTCACCTAGTTCTTCCAGTACTTGGGGTTTTTTCAACTCTGAAATGGTAGGAGGAGTCTCAACATTATTTACATTTCTGCCTTGGGTGACCTTTTCTTCTTTAAATCCCAAATATTTGAATGCTCTGTTCCTATGCTCAGGGATTCTAAGCAATTCAACAATAGGAACAAAAATCTTGATCTGACTCAACATTTGGGCTATGTCATATGGAACATACTTGGGCAAGGCAGCATTAGGAGGGAGATTGACAAACTCATTAGATGGCACAGGATTTTTTACAGTCTGAGCATAGGGAGGGACACAAGTTCCACTTGAGACAACAAGGCCTTTTCCAGACGTATCTTTCTTTGGAGTATCTTTTGGGATACTGGTAAGCACTGGAATTTTTGGTTTGGCCTGAGGCCCTGCCCCTTTGGCAACCTTACTCCTGGTATTATATTATTTTTCATGGCCAACCACAACATTCATTAACAACTACCTATCCTCCTCAGAAGGGATCCCTCCATCATACTTCTCAATCATTAGTGCCCTTAAGTATTCAAAATCATTATTAGGCAATTCAAAATCTTGCACCATATCAATTTCAGAAGTATGAGTGGGAGGAAGAGGTAATACCCGGTGAATGCAATCCCAGAAATCTTTAGCAGTTCTGGCACTCATCAGCTCAGTTGAGGTTGCTCCCTGCTGTGAACTCATAGAGGAATCCACCATGCATGCATCATCATCAGTACCATCATCATTATCAGCTTCTTCTTCTTGCTGATTTACTTCACATGGAGGATGGGGCAGAAAGCATCTATCACACCAATCAATCACATTGGCTTCATCAACAGTAGCAACCTGGGCAGTCAGAGGATCAGGCACCATTCTACTTTCATGTGCTTGGGGATGTCTATTTGTAGATCCCATGGGTCCTTTACCTCTATCATCTGACCTCTGATCACCCCTAGGATGATTTCCAAATCTGTCATGATTTTGTGCCTTTTGCTGACCTTGTGAACTCTTCCCAATTCCTTTCTCTGCCCAGGCTAGTTTGTAAGAGATTTCTTTGACAACCCCTGCCAAAGTTTTAACAGCCTCCTCAAGATCCACACTCTTGCTTGCTTGAGGTTTTTCTGGGTTTATCAGTTTGACACCCTCCCTCTTAGGAGGTTTTCCAACTACTTTGATGTTGTTCTAAATTTGCAGAGCCATGGTAAAGGCCTGCCTCAAAGTGCCAGGGTTTTTATCCCTCAAATAGTATGCAACCTTCTTGTCAAATGCATCAGCATACTTTATAAGACAAGATTCATCACATGGCCTCAAATTCATAGGAAATATTCTCAATGTCTTATTGAATCTTGTATTAAAATCATGCACTGATTCATTAGGATTCTTTTTAATATTTTCAAATTCTGACAAAAGAAACCTAGGGTCTGTTTTGTCACCATACTGCAATCTAAATGCATTCTTCATTTCAGTCCAAGAATCAATAGAGTTATCAGGAGAGCTTTATACCAGTCCCTTGCATCCTCTTCTAATGTATGAATAAATAATTTAATGTATACATCTTCAAACTCTATTTCAAAATCCTCCATCATATTGACAAAGAGTTTCAAATGTTGATCACCAGTTATTGCATTATTTCCTTGAAACTTAGGCAATTTGTTTCTTACATCCTGTGGCACAACATTCGGATAGCCATCCATACCTATAAAACTGATGGGACCAAAAGTATTAACAACAAATGGAGGTCTGGGTGGAGGCTGAGCCATGTTATTCTGAGGAGGTGATCTTACAGGAGAAACAAAGTGATGAGGAGTGAGGGGTCTGTGTGGTACATGGATACAATTTTTAGAATGACTATCCCCTAATGACTCTTTTTCATGGAAGACACTATCAGATTTGGAAAATACAGGGGTAGAATGAGATGAAAATATTTCAAATACAGGGGTAGAATGAGAAGGCCCCTCTCCAGATGGAGAATTCAGATTTACAAAGAGACTACCTGATTCAGAAGCAGTTGAGGAAGCATTGCAATCTTCAATCACGTGCCGATCAGTTTCACCAATGGAGACCTCTTTTCTTGATGCTTGATCTCCAACAACCTTCCAAATTCTTCCTCCTTCTGAATTAGACTTTCCAAACTCTGGAAACAACCTTCTACTAGGGTCCACGGTGAAGAAAGATCTTCTTCCTTCCAGCTTTGCAAAGATTAGTAACAAATTTTCAATTGACAGAGGTTAAGACACTGGCATTTATCAAAATAAATCAACACGGAGTCGCCACTAAGGATTTTCACCTCAGATGTGCAAAAATGCACTAAAAGATAATCTATCAAATGTTTGTTAGTACTGTAATCTTGTAAAACTTATCAGAACTGATCTTTTTTTACCCAAATTTATCAATGGTGAGGCAAACTTAGTACAATAACTACTGGAAAAAAATTGGACAGACAAACATATAACTTAAACTTTGTTCAATTCTTACAAATATGCATAGAGAATGATGTTTATAAAACATATTTGCACACAGAATTTCAAGAAACATTACTAGGGTCGATATGTATCCAAATATTTCAAATATTTTCAACAAGTCCCTGGTAGCGGTGCCATTTTGGTGTTGGTACCTAAATTTAATCTTCTTCAAAGGCCGAGATTTACAAGCATCATGGATTTGACAAGACACTCAGAGGTAGATAGATGATTATGTATGTCATTTTGTAGCCGGGGAAGCAATCTATCTGACTTTTTTAGCACTCAGGCTTTGAAAGAAGTGGGTAGCACCTTAAAAGGATGTGATCTTATCCTAACTATTTTAGGTTGTGCCTTTCAACCAAGGTAAGAGAACCTATTTTGTAACCTCTTTTATTGAAGGATGACTGTAAATCCTTCTTTTGCACAAATTTTATAGAGAAGACCTTGGGAAAATATGATCAACACACCAAATCTGACTCTCACGAGTTGTCACTTCCAGATTATGGAGATATTTTCAACACAAGGCTAAGGTTACTGAAGACATTTGGAATCCTGATCTGTTCTGCATACTTTAGCAAATGGATTTTGTTCTTTTGTGGATATACAGAGAAAAACAGGGGTAGTTCGGGGTAGGATTGGTTATTTGAATAATTTTTGGTGGGAGATCAACAAGATAGATTGGAATTTTCCAGATCCTTGAGAAACTTCACAACAAATGGAGAACTCAATAACAGAAAGCTTCAAAATAGTTAAAACATTCCTTCAACCAGAAGGTGTGCATCAATGGAGGCCCAGACATGCACTTTTTCACACAATCTTTGAGATTCTAGCATGAAGGCTCGAGTTAGAAGACCCAATAAAACATCAAAATCTAAGATCAGTCACGCCTGAGGTACACCCAGAGGCTTACAAACAATCTCTGTCAACAGATGAAAGAAAAGTGATTTTAAATCATTTATTTCATTCCCAGATGAAAGCTCTTTTGAAAAATGAAATTGCAGATGCCACTAAACTATCACAAGGATTGAGATCTGTGTGATTCAAAGAGATTTTGATACAAGATTGCAATAGGAACAAGAAAAACTACTTGCAGACATTCTGAAAGTGAAATAAACACAAAATTTGCCAAAGATTTGACACAAATTAACTCAAAATTTATCAGATTCATCAGCAGGGGAGAGTTATTTAAACAATCTCAGAGCTTGTTGATGGCTATACACTTGTAACCAACTCAACATGAATGAAAATCTAACACAAAGGAAGTTAACCTGTTTTCTCAGAGGACGAGTTTTTCTCAAAATTTTCTCGTGAAAATGAAATCCGACCTTTTGCAAGAGTAATCTCATTGCATTTATAATACACCCTTTACATCCAATTTCCCCCCAAAAGAGGAATATTCGAAGCACCTTTGTTGCACATATCGGATCATGATTTGCAGAAAGTGACATTCAACAGATTCGTAAAAAAGGTTGCCAGGTGTTTTCAAAAAAGGTGAATCATTGCAAATATTTGCATCATTGTTCTAACTGGAGGCATATTCTTCATCCTTGGTGCCTGCAACACCTTTTCCCCTCAAAAGAGAAGAATATTCGAGGGACCTTTTCTTGTTACCAATTTGTTTCAGACAGAGACATTTAACAAATTCAGATCCGAAATCTACTAGGTGGACCAACTGTGAACAGATCACATTTCTTGGGCCCTCGACTACTGACTAGGATGCCATGCCACAACTTTTTGGGAGTCCCTTTAATCATTCTGATTCTGTCATGCGAGAAATCCCCTTTTTAATCATTTTTCAGAGCCTCTGCATAGCTGGACTTGACAGGTCATCCCTTTTTGTTCTCGAGGCACGCCTTTTTCACCTTTTACGCCTATACCTTTAATCATTTCATCCTTTTTCCCTCTTGAAATTTTACTCTGTAACTTCTAGATCTGGCATCTTGCATTTTTCACATGAGCCCGAGAAAAAATCCACTTCAAGAGTACTTCAGATCTACAAATTGAGCTCCCAAATTGATTCAATTAAACTTTGCAGACCCAAACAACACAAATTTGCCAAAAATTTGATGAAGAATGATGTAAAAATGCATCTCCAAACATCCTGGAGCTTCAATGGTGGAAAAATCAAATGAAATGCATAGCTACCATTGATCCTACATTTCAACTTTTAATCTGAGCCCTCCACATGGAAAAATGCGATTGGAAATGGGTCTGGGGGCACCTTTTGACATTTTATAATTTTTTTGGAAAAAAGTAAAATGTTAACATTTTTCTCCGCCCCTCTGCCCTTAGAAAAATGGGCTTAACACGTGTCCCAATGTGGGTCCTAGTGGACCTACGCTTCAACTTACAAATTTTATCCCTTTTTCCAAAAAGAAAAAAGTTCCATATTTTCCCTGCGGGTATGTACCTCCTTTTCCCTGCCTGCTACGTGTCTCAATGGTGCACTTTGAGATGGTCCCAAAAAGTAGAGACCCCAAACAAGCACAGGCCCAACACGTGTCTCAGTTCTGAGAGTCTCCAAGTGTCCTCCTGGCGCTTCTTCAAAATAAAACTCAAGGGTTGGTCCCCAAACATGCGCGGTCCCTCCACATGTCCCAGGCCCCTTTAGGAAGTTGCGTGAAAAGTCTAAGTACGGGAAGGCCCGACGGAAGCCTCCACATGGACATGTTTTGTGTTTGAAGTGAGCCTTAGAATTTTTAAAGTGCCCCACAGAGCCGCATCCAACCAGAAAGGGCCACTTTTCAACTGATGCCGAGAAGTAATTTTGACCGGGAAATTACACCCGTCAAACCATAAAATGTAGGAGAGCCACCATTTGAGCCTGGGGGGACAGAAAACATAACAGAGGCCACAAACTAAGGGATCTCAAAGGTCGATGGGGCGAGTCTAATTTGAGCACCATGTGTTAAGTATGGAAATATTCCAAGTATTCTATATAGCTACATGAAGACTCATATACTAGAATGAAGGTTATTTTCAGGGTTAACATTTTGTAGATAATTGTTTTTGACTTAAGAAGGTTATCACAATATGAAATAAGGTTGAAAAGACTGAGAAAGAGCTTCAAGACTGTATTGCAGTGTTTGACCTTTCTTTGAGGCATCCATACAATGCAAGAAGCTTAATTTTTATAATTTATACTTTAATTGGTATTTTATGAGTCAGGGTGAGTCATAAAAAGGTATTTCATAGAGTTATTGAGATTTCAACGCTTTGAGAATTTGATCTAGAATGCACTGAAAGATGGTCTTACAGATTTCAATGCTAAGAGTGATGTGAAGACAACATATGTAAGAAAATAACCAAGATTGTGCTATCTCAAGTTGTGAAAAGGTAAGTATGGTGTTCTAATCTCAAATATTTATGGCATGTGAGTGAGAAGTATCCATCAGTATAAGGTCTGCTATAGTGTTCCCATAGGTTGGAAAAGGTAAAAAACAAGGTATAAAGTGAAGAAAACGGGTTTATGAGCCTAAATGGTGAATGTGTGTGATAATTTCTTTCAAGAAGAAGGGAAGAAGTTGTTCTTAGCCTTTTATTATCATGTTTTCCATGTGCAAGTTCATGTATGCTTCTGCTCAAGGGGAGTTCAATTATTTCTAGCTGAGAAAAGAGGTCAAAATAAAAATTTAGTGAGAAATGACAAGTTTGTGAGATAATTTGTTGATATTTCCAAAGGAGAGGTGGTATAAGAAGCTGAGAAAGATGAATATCATGTAAAAGGGGGAGAGAAGTGTAGGTGGTTTTCCATCTTTGACAAAGGGTGAGATTATTGGCATGTTGTGTTCTAGGTGTTGTTATTGATTTAAAATCTCATTAATTACAAAGAGGATGATGGATTATAGTCATAGGGTGATCAGTATGAGGGTGACATGGAGTATCAGGTTGTTTCACAATGGCATGAGTTGTTTCAATGAGATTGGCTTGGTCTAACAAGCTTAGTCAAGTGGTCTATCTAGCCTAGGTGATGGTGCATGATGGTTTGAGTTTCTTAGTGGCTTGAGGATCATGGTGGAAGAATAGAGATCATGTTTGGGGATTGTTTATGAACTCACACGAGTTTCAGTATGTATATATAGGTTGAAGACCTAGTTGTAGAGGCTCATCTAGACCTAGTCTAGGTGCTTTTAGGCATGAGAATGAGTTATAGAGCCATGTTAGCTCATGTAAGCATGTAGGTGAGTGATTAATGATTTATTAAGGTTTCTAGGACCTTTTGGAGAGTTTCATGATGAGTTAAAGTGGAGGTTCAATTGTCCCTAGCGTAAACCATGTAAACCCCTAAGGGCTAGTCATGAAAATGAGATGAACTAAGAAGATGGAGACATATTTGAGATATGATGATGATTGGAGATGGTGCAAAAGGGTGTCATATAGGTGTTAGAAAAATTTGGGTTAATTCTAAATAATATTTTGCAAGTTATGTTGTTTTTGGTGAAACAAGGTCAAGAAGAAGGTGTTTTCTAGCTCTAATTTCACCTTCTGATGCTTACCATGAATTATGTGCTTTGCATGTGACCTTATGATTTTTAGGGATGATTTTTCATTGATACTATAAGGTTTCACAAAAATATTGAATTCATTTAATTGTCACAATTTTATGAACTAAGGTTAAGAAGGTAAACAATTGTTTGTGTGCTTGAAACCCTAGCTCAAAAGCGGTAAGAGATATTTACTTCATAAGTTCCCAAAATTGATTTGTTTTTCTAGTATGATGATTATATGTTCTATATGGACTCCTTCATATTTGAAAAAATGTATGGTAGAACATGTGCTAATGAGTGGAACCCACCTCAAAATGTAAGTTTCTGAATAAGTCTTGTTTGATGCAAGGTTGTCTACAGGATTTGTGAACTAAATTGACATTTTTTTACTATGGGACTTATAATTGATGTCTTTGGGTTATATTTAGTCCCGGTCTCATACTACTATTTAGAGGGTTTTGAGAAAAGAAAGTACTAATTAACCCCCATCCCTTGGCCATTTTTATTTATTTCCAGCGCCATTCCCGACAACCACTACACACATGCCCAGTCGGTTTTCATCACTTTCTATCATTTTAGCCTAGACCAGGGTGCCTGGGTTGGTACTGGGGGGCCCATAGGTGCCTTGGTCCCACCTAGGGTGCTCCAATCCTTCTTGAACTTTCCCACCACTTTTTGGGCACTTTCTAGCCATTTGAGGTCTTTATCTTTTTGGTGGTCAGCCATTTCAGGGTAAATTACAAAATTAGATCAAGAGAACCCAATAAATATAAAGTTATGAGACCATAATAAGGGACCAAACACTCATCATTACTATCATCCACCTAGAGTTGCATCCATCTATTGCATTAGAGATCATTCCATCCACATAGCTCCATCATAAGGGAAAAAACTTAGGTCATCTACATCACACACAACATAGGGGGGGATTTATTTTATTCCATGCACCATTTTATTACATTTTTCTACACATAGTTAGCGTGCTACATCAAAAATTACAAATGGCACAAGAGAAACCTAGGGCATGCACACACATAGAGAACTACATTTGGGTCTGGAATGTAGTGTAGCACTCAGTTAGTAAGTCCACTATTGTGGCAGCTGAGGTCAGTCTGACCCTTGCATATGTATTTTTATTTTTAGGGATTGATGTTTGTTAGGGTTTTATAGGGCTTTCATTCATCTTGGATTATCAGTGATATCTGAAGTGAAGTAGCGAACCTGAGGTGACACACAATGAGGGTTTTAGATCATCTGTCAAACCTGTAAAGATCATTTCTAGAGTTTTTGCATAGACTAGGGCACCCAGTTTATAGACCAGAGCGCCCCAAGTACCCCAATCCTCCTCCAATAGCTTGAGTCTAGAGGAGCAGTCCGGATCCATAATTTTTGGGGCTCCTTTAAAGTCATTCCTACTTCCTGATTTTCCAATCATACTTGTGACATAGTCCCGTCACTTCATCAAATCAATTGAGTTCTTTCCTTATCTCTCTTGCATATTATGGCTTTTATTTTTGTTAGTTTAATTGCTTATTTCATTTACATACTGCTTTAGTATATTGATTTCTTGCATTTATATGTCCTCCTAGATTAGATTAACTAGCATAATTATTTCCATTTTTAGTTAATCATTTTGGTGAACCCCATATTTCAACACTTCCTTCATTCATACTTTTTCTTCATTCATTGCTTGTCATCCTAGGGTTTTGTCATCATGAGTATCTCCATCAAGGACTATTTTCTTGCTCATCCTGATTTACTTCATAGATTACAACATCTTCTTGCTACTACTTGCATTTGTCCTGACATGCACCCAGACTCGGTTTATCAGACTCCTGGTTTATTTGTTGATACATTTTCTTCACATAAAGTGTTCAAGTCTAATCTTCCCGCTGATGTTCATACTTTTGATAATGACTTGACTTTACATATCATATGGCATATTCAAAATGTAGTCATTAAATGTAACTTTGATTGATAATGGATCTGAACTCAACTTGTGTCCCATGTCATTCCTTGAAGCTTTAGGTCTTTTTTCTTGTGACGTTAGTCCATCTTCTATTTCATTGTGTGCTTATGATGGTTTTATCCATCCATGTCTTGGTCATGTTACATTGCCTATCGTTGTTGGTCCAAAGACTGTCCACACTACCTTTTTCATTTTAGATTTCCCCGTCACCTACAAATGTCTACTTGGTAGGCCATGGCTTCATGTCATGCAAGTTGTCGCCTCTACTATGCATAGTTGTGTCAAATTCTTACATGAAGGCATTGAATACACTATTTTTTGTGACCATGACCCCTTCTAGTATTGTAATAGGGCTCCTAATACCAGTCTTCCTATTCCACACATAGACATTATAGATGAGCCCCAACCTATAGAGTAACCACCTCACTTACCACCACTCGACAGTACCATTTGTGTGATAGATGTAGTTTCTTCTATGCCACCTGCTACTACTACCGGTATGATTCCATATAAGGGGATTGTCTAGTCCATGTATGTCGCTCTATCACCCGCACCATCATCTACACCACCTACATCAATACGCCCACCATTTACTTGCACGTTCTTCATGAATGAATCATATTAGGAACACATTCTATTTGATTGTTCATGCAATGACACTATATGTACACATGAGGGTCTAGCCCATTTAGGGTTTGCTTTTGAGGACCCCTATCCTACGTCACATACTCCTCATCTTTATTATGGATTTATTCATATCACTGCCACTTATGGTTTGCATGTCCTTCATCTTACAGTTTATCTATCGCGTACTCCTCTTTCTTCCTCAATTACATTAAGACAATCATGGCTTAATTATATTAGGGGTACACTAGATCTGGATCATATAGACATTTCCTTTCCTATGCCTTTTGGATGTGTTTTCATTTACAATAGCTCTTTCCTAGGATACACACAGAATCTCACTCATTGGTACGTGCATGGTTGTCCACTTCCTCCATTCACCGATGAGGAGTATGCTATGGGAATGTACAAATCATGCCTCAATGGTTCATTACGTGATCCACTCGACACTATTTCTTATCAAGTCACTAATGCTTACCCATTCGACTATGAACCTGAGAGCAATGATCTTCTAGATGACATTACATGATAGCCTATTTCACCATGCATACATTGGGGGCATAGTATTAACATCCCCCCCATTCACCATCATAGACACATTTCTAATTATCATTTTCATCCTTACATAGTACTATATCACACCCATATTTACGCATACTTCATTTTATTATCATCTCATCTGGGCATCGATATGCATACATTTCGTCATCATACACCTTCATCACCACATACATTGCATACCAAACCTTCATTCTTTGTTGTTAGTGGTCAATTCATTTCATTACATGGGGGGGCATAACACCTAATACTCCCCCCTCACTCATCATAGCATTTATACATCTATCATATTTGCATTTTCATATAGGAATTTCCATCACACGTTCTAGCATTGTCATTACCCGATAACACACACTTGTGCTTTGGTTCACACTTTCAACTGTTGAGGGATTACCACACATGAACCCCACACGCTGCACTATAGACATCACACATCATACAAGTTGTCATCATACATATGTCATACACCTATTATCTCCAGTACTCGCATTATATCTTATTCATTTTTAGCATACTTTATCCTATTTGGTTATCTACACATATTGCATTGCATTCTATACATATATGTCGTTATACTACATCTAGTGTACATATGCCTTACATCATACACTATGCATCTTCACATCACACATTATTTTACATATAATATACATAGTCTTCATGACATGTGAGCCTAGTATTACATCATACATTATATGTTGCATTATTTATCTACACACTATATACATTACATGCCCTTATTTCACATATTACATTGTTAGTCGTATTCTACACAACTTGCATCACATTCTGCATATCACGTATGTACACATTATACTCATCACATGGTCATATTTCATCCTTATATATACTATATCTTCTTCTACGTGTTGCACTCACTACCCTATGACACACTTTAGTTCCTTTGTCCATACTCGACTGTTGGGGGTTTACAAATCAAATGGACCTTACAATCATCACACATTTACAATTTGACCTATCATCATGTGAAATTTCTAGGATAGTGACATACACTATAGGCTAAATGGTCACCTACTCTACCATCTTGTAGTGGTATACGCTTTAGGATAAATCACCACCTCCCTTCATTCATATTAGAGTGATATATGCTTAGGGACAAATCATCACTTGTTCATTCATGATATTCATCATGTAGTGATATACGCTTAGGGCTAAATCATCACTCATACATTTCACAAAGTCGTGATATACACTTCAGCTATAGGGTTCACACACACATCGTCGCTAGGTCACATATTTCATCACTACACATACATAATCATCATAGTGCATTAGACACAACATATAGACTTCAACCATTTCCCAATGATGAACTCTCATTTACGGTTCATTCTTGACTGCTGAGGGGGAAAACAAAATGAACCTCATTGCATACATTTCCATTCACTTAGGAGGTACGCAACTCCTATCATTCCATTTCACATTCCATCCAATCCATCCATTGCATATTGCATTGTCTTGGGGGCATTTACTCTTGTTTACTAGTGTTTTACATGATCACTTTACTACACATGTTAGATTTATTTATTATATGTCATTATCTATACCATCCACACATGCGCATTCACATATTTTTTTAGTTGTGATCACAGATACAGATCCTTTACACGCAGCATGGATGCTCACCTTCTACCCTTCCTACACTGGTCATTGGGGGCATCCACATTCGTCTCTTTCAGGTGCTATTGTTTCATTTTGTACTTAGCACTTTACATTACTTGGTTATTCATACTTTGACATATTTGATATTTCTCTAACATGATAACATGTATTCCATGTACAACACTTGTTTTGCAGGATTACATGTTACCAGGACTACTTATTTTTTGTCTGTGTTTGTTTTCCATTGTTTTCTTCTTATTTGTGGGATTTTACCTATGTTTGGTGTGCAAATTTGCTTGTTATTTGCAGCCATGATGGCCTTATGTCTTGCACATCATGAGTGATGTCCCATGTTTTCAACTTGCTTTGTGTGGCTTACTTGTCTTCTTGTGTGTTTACATTACTTTTCTTGGTAGCTTACACATTGTTTATGTAGCTTACATATTGTCTTCTACATGCATGTTTTTTCATACTAACACTTGTTTTGGCTAGCCATCTTGTTTGTGTACGCCTTGGTTTCTACCAAGTGCATTCCCTTCCCCCTGTAGGGTACAAATTTCATGTGGTTGGTCCTCTTTTGGGGCCACATTCTCCTATCAGTGATGTCACATGCACCCCCAAAGAGGGGGGGCATCATTTGGGGTTTTACAGTCTACACAACACATTTACACAGGTTCAGTTCAGTGCACTTTCTGCCCTTGGAGCATTGTGGGTTTACATACAATCGAGTGAGTTCATACCAGTCTATGAACTTCATACACAACGGATTTTACAGGACATGGTGTCCTTAGAATTCGAGGAGCAGTTAACAATTGGAGGATACAACGAAATTCCTCCCAATACTTCTTCAACTGTCAGCGTCAGATCGTCTAAAAAACTAGGATGGTACAAATATCTCTTCACATAGTTCAGGGAAGCAGTTAAAGGTTGGAGGACACAAAGCATTTCCTCCCTATACTTCTTTGGCCTATGGCATCTAATCACCCAAAAAACCCTAGCAGTATAGGATATCCTTCTACACCCTTTCTCTAGACATGGATCAGGTGCACATGTTCCATTTACACTTTTTGTCTAGCCTACTTTAAATTTACATGCATTTTTTACATACATACACATGAATCTTTTACATAAAATTTTTACACTTACATACATATATATTTGACTACTTGATCATTTTCTCCTTGCAAGTCCGGTCGTATGAGAAACAAGAAGTCAAATTGGGGGCAACAACAACAATGGCAAAATAACAACACTTCACGACAACACACCTCACATACTAACCATGTCAAGTACACACAACAACTACACACGCATTTCCACCCTAGGTTTTCTCTCATCACTTTTTTTTTACATTTTTAATCTTTAGTTTCCATGTTCCATCATCTTTTTGTCATTCATGCTTTGTCTAGTCCTTTGGTACATGCTTCTTTATCGATCTACATGATTTTTTAGGTACGAATCTCTATCTACTTTATGTTACTGAGATTTCTGCTCACCAACATAAAGTGGGGGAAAATGTAGACATAAAATCACGCACTTTGGGTTATATTTGGTCTCAATCTCATACTACTATTTAGAGGGTTTTTGAGAGAAGAAAGTACTAATTAACCCCCATTCCCTTGGCCATTTTTATTTATTTGCAGTGTCATTCCCGACCTCCACCACACACATGCCTAGTCATTTTTTGGAACTTCCCATCTTTTTACCTAGAATGGGGTGCCTAGGCTGGTACTGGGGCACCCTGGTCCCACCTGGGGTGCCCCACCTTATTGAATTTTCCCACCACTTTTTGGGCACTTTTTAGCTGTTTTGAGGTATTTATCTTTTTGGTGGTCATCCATTTCAGGCTTAATTACGAAATTAGATCAAGAGAACCCTATAAATATAAAGTTATGAGACCATAATGAGGGACCAAACACTTATCACTACTATCATCCACCTAGAGTTGCATCCATCTATTGCATTGGAGATCATTCCATCCACATAGCTCCATCACAAGGGACAAAGCTTGGGTCATCTGCATCACACACAACATAGGGGGAGGATTTATTCTATTCCATGCACCATTTTATTACATTTTTCTACACATAGTTAGCTCGCTACATCACAAAGTGTGACTGACACAAGAGAAACCTAGGGCATGCACATATAGACACAGAGAGGACTACATTTGGGTCTAGAATGTAGTGCAACATTTAGTTAGTAAGTCCACTATTGTGACAGCTGAGGTCAATTCGATCCTTTCATATGTATTTTTCTTTTTTAGGGATTGATGCTTGTTAGGGTTTTGTAGGTCTTTCATTCATCTTGGATTATCAACAATATTTAAAATGAAGCAAAGAACCTGAGGTGACACACATCGAGGGTTTCAGATCATTTGTCGAACCTGTAAAGATCATTTCTCAATTTTTTACACAAACCAGGGTGCGCTAGTTTGTAGACCAAAGTGCCCCATTCCTCCTCCAAGAACTCCAGTCCAGAGGAACAATCCAATCCATCCTTTTTGGGGCTCCTGGACAGTCGTTCCTACTTCCTGATTTTCCAGTCACACCTGCGACACAGTCTCGAGACTTCATCAAATCAGTTGAGTTCTTTCCTTATCTCTCTTGCATATTAGGGATTCTATTTCCATTAGTTTAATTTATTATTTCATTTACATACTGCATTACTACATTGATTTCCTGTGTTTATATGTCCTTCTAGATTATTTTTTTCATATTGAATTCATGTTTAGCTATTTTAATTGAAATAACTGGTGCAAACTAGTTGTGTTTGTGAAACGATTTTTTGGGAAGCTTAATTTGGAGAAGATGAAAGTTGGTGTGGTTTGCACATATAGATTTTTTATGATCTCTAACACACATGGATGTGATCTAAAGGTTCTTATGATTCCAATGAGTGGATAAATACTATATTTGAGTTATTTTTGTGTGCTCTTGAGGTCCAAAGGTGAAAGAAAGGGCCTGGAAACAACTGTTTTGAGAAGGATATAAGGCTTATTGAGTAAGTTATGAATAATTTGACTTGTGTAAGATTATTTACTACAAAGGATGATGTTAATATATTATATTTCAAATGTATCAGGAATTTTGAATCCTGAAAAATCATGGTTATGGTCTTTGTGGTTTTAGCTCATCCAGGTGATGGGGTTTATGAGTTTGTTCTTATGCTAGTTTGGTGTATTTGGGCTTGGTCGACCAACATGTTAACCCAATATGAATGTTTTGGGATTTTTTTAAGTTTTAGTTGTCTAAATAAATGAGGAAGACTTACTTTCTTTATGTTTTTGATTTGAGAATGGTATAAAGAAAGGGTTTGAGTTTAAATTTGAACTAGTTAAGTCAGAGGGAAAAAATACGACTCATGTGTGTGCTTGAAATAGGTATGAAGGAATTGATTAAAATATGTGTTATAGTCTTGTATTTACCTTAGATCATGCTCACCTAGGTACTTTATTTACTTTTAATTTATTTATCCTCACCCACTTATGCATGTGGATATTTATTTTATACTTATTTAAATATTAGGAAGATATTATCTAGTTGTTAGGTATAGTTCTTTTCTTGATATCTATGGTATTGACTATATCTTTAATGACTAGTTCTTTCCTAAATATATGGTCTTGACTAGTTCTTTGATGAATAGTTTTTTCCTTGATTTATGGCTTGATCTATGACATTGATTGGTTATCTAAATTGACCTTACTTGCCTATATAAGCAAGTCCCTTTATCATTGTAATTCATAGAGTTCCATAATAAGATATGATATTGCTGCTCATTTTTTGGAAAGGTTTTAGTAAATTTATTGTGGTGAATTTATTTCATCTTATTGGGTGTGGTGTTTGATTATCTAATGAGTTATTTTTGGATTGGTATGATCTGTGTATCATTCCTTTTATGGTATCAGAGTGTTGGACCCCTGTAATATTAACCAAGTATGAAGGCACGTGGGTGCGCACAAGTCCCAGTTATGAAAAGGCGCGCAAGGCAAATACACGTGAAAGAAAGGGTTTAAGGAAGCACATAGCTGCATGCGAAACGTGAAAGGAGGCTCAAGACTTAGTCAATTTGGGCACCCATGGCAGAACAAGTGAAAAGCATGATCGGTTACGCACGGATATAAGATGCCAGCCTAGCGATAGGCTGACCCACGAAAGGAGCATGCCCTAGATGGAATCTTCTTGAAGATCATCATGAGATGGAGTGGAAAGATCAGGCCTAGAGGAGCATGCTCGCATAAAGGACCACATTCAGACACTTGGCTCCAGATCTGAGGGTGCTGGAAGGTGAGTTGGCAGTGCAAGAGAATTATAAATACAAGTTCCTGTGGAGTAAAAGAGATATCTAGAAGTATGAGATAGAGCGGGTTAGAGAGTGAGTGGAGAAATATATGTAGAATCATGCAAAGTGAGGGGATATTTGTATTCAGGAAAGAATGCACTAAGCATGGAGTTATAATTTTTATTTTTTTGTTAGCTTTGTTACATACATCCAGTGATATGCATGACTGCGTTCTACTCTCTATGACTCTCTGTAATGAATCAATGAATGTAATGAGGTTACCTGTTATATATGGACATGGATATCAATGGTTTTAATGCACATTTATCTCATATGAGTTATATTTCCTTTCATGCTATGTATGAATGCTTGTATAATTATTTCTGTCATAATGCATGTTCTGGATTCTGTTAAAGTAATCAGTCTAAAGTGACTGTAAGGATCTAGAGGCCATGTTTGAGCCCTATGGTTCTTATTTGTTTTAAATTCCCTCCTAAAAAATAGTACACTAATAATAGATGATGCTTCCCACTAAACTCACATAAAAGAGAGACTCGGTACCCATGTGTGCCTTGGGTGAGCACTCAGCTTCTGCTGGGTGATAGGCCGGCGCACATGGGGTTCCTTCCTTTTATAATGGGGGTAAAACTGACTACATCTTGGTTCCATTTCTGGGACCTCTTTTTGAAGTTGTAGTGGGATATAACATACATCATGATCTATGTAATGAGTAATGACAGAGCGGTTAACATTGGAAAATGTTGAATCATTGTTTAAGAGCATGGAGGATGAATTTTCTCTGAGATACAGCACTGGACCTGAGTTTAATGCACGTAGATGGGTAGAAGAGAACCTCTACCATGATCTATACAAGACCTTCTTCAGCTGCTTCCCAGTAGAACTATATGAATGGCTTTTAGCCTATACGTCTTTATCAAGTTGGCATTATGGATCACATGTATGGGACCAAAAAAGACTACTAAAGGTTGTAGGATGCAGATCTGACATGGACCCATGCTATAGATCATTGGTGGAGAGGAATACTGACTAGTTACACTTTGGAATATGCCATTTCCACATATTCTTGTCTGGAGGTTGTTGAGTTTAAATTTCTATGAGAACCTATAGGAATGTTTCTACATGATATTCCTCTAGCTATGAATATATTGATGGTTACGATGAGTTTAGAGGCTTTCCCAATAGCTAGCTAAACCATTCTGAGTGCTAGGTAAGGGAGCTTGGGTGGAGGAAGATGGAATATAACACGACAGAGAAGGAGAGGGAAGAGAGACGGCTCAAGTATAGTGAAGCATGCGAAAGGGAGATTGCTAGAAGACGCGAGGTTACTAGTGTGATGGATTTATGGAGACAAACATTACGGGAAGGAGTTGAGGTTCATGCATAAGATGTGGAACCTGAGCAGTCTATGCTACCCCATCTTGGAAAGCACGTGAGGGAGACCCCTTTGGCTTCTGGTGAGAGTTCATTGCACAGAGAAAGGAGAGTCATTGGCTCGTATCTGAACCCACCTAGTGACCAAGCCTGGCGCTTGGTTTTCCTGATCTAGGACGAAAGTATGACCACATTGCAAGGGCACGTGCATAGCTGGTATAGAATGTATGACCCTCATCAAACAGTGGTGGACTATACTACCTTACAAAATGTAGAGTAGAAAATAATTAGCGCTTTGAAGGAGATTCAACAAGGAATGAAAGAGATTGTGCAGGAGTATGATGTGTGCTTTAAAACTCTCTTCTCTAAATTATGATATGATATCCATCTTTCTCAGCATGCAAAGTTGTTTGTTTGAGGATTGATCATCCCTTTTAGAAGGGACTTTTCTCATAAGACTTTTACAGTCTTGCGCAAAGTATGGGTGCTTCAGGAGGACGACGCCCTTGATAGACTCCTTTTTCTTGTAAACTTCCTACACCTTTACTTTCTCTTCCCTTAACTCATGCCTTAACTGTGCGCTGATCAGTTCTTCCTGTTTCAAACTGTTGGCCTTCTCTACCAGTTCTTCCTCCTTCCCTAACTTCACCTCCAGCATTCTAATATTTTCATTACACGCGAATAATCTAGCCTTATTCTCGACTGCAACCTTGTTCCGTGCATTGCACACTTTCTCATCCAAGAGCCCCTGAGCATTCACTAAGGGATTGACCCCCTTAGATTCTAGCAGAGTGATGAGAACTTCATGGTAGACTTTGAAATCTAGCTCATCAACCGTGAGACTCAAACGCCCAAGAGAGCATCTTCTTAGTTCGAGGGTATGCACCGTCCTTCTCAAAATACCCCATGTCTATGAGCCTTTCCATGGGTATGGTGCTCGGGAATCACGTGTGTAACACCTTCCTTGTGTCATCAACATAGCTCATTACATGTCTTTATTCTGTATCAAGAGTTCTTCTACCCGAACGCATACCTTTGGGGAAGCTTATTGTTAGAGCGGGGCCTCCTAGGCTGTCATGTTCTTTTTCAATGTTCTCCTCCTTCCCCTCCTTCAGCACTATGTCCATGTTACACTCCAACTCTTGGTCTACCAAGACCTCGAACATTATCTATGCTTCTCTCTTTTCCACCTCTGTGATCTACTCTTTTGTAAAACTTATGGCTCCCTCTTCCTGGAAACCTCCTCATCCTCCATGTCTTCGGCATCCTCCTCATCTTGTGTGCCCCTTACGCCATTCAAATACAAACTCCTGCTTCTCATCTTCACTCTCCTATTCTGAGTCGTAGATGCTAACCACAGAGGGCTCTTGGTCTTTCTCTGTTTCTTCTTCTTCTCTAGCGCCATCTTCTTCACTTTCATCCCCTCTTCTGCCCATGTATTTTTCCAAGCTTTCAGTCACCTCTGAGTTAGCTTCCTCATCCATCCTCTACTTCTTCCTGAGAGGTGGATCCTGATCAGGGGATTTGGCCTTATCTTCTTCCTTAGGTAATTATTCCTTGAGGATGGGTTGCCTAGGCACCTCTACCTATGGTGTCTTCTCCTTCACCAGAGACTTCTTTCTCTGCATGTAAGTGCTTGGCTTGGTGCTTGTGGATGGCATGCTCACTGTCTGAGTAGTCCACACACTTGGTGCTTCTCTGTATCTTCCTCTCTTCTTTCACATGGGCCCCTTCTTGCCTAAGGGATCTTTAGGTATGGAGACTTCACTCTCCAAATACACACCCTTCTTGAACTTTGGCCTTATGCACAAGTACATATGCATCATTGATCCTCCAGCAATGGGTAATGTCATCAGCCTTGTCATTTGAATCTCTTATGACACGTACTTCTCCACATACGCGTGATTACCGCCGGGGTAATTCAACTTCTTTCTCATCTCCCTGTGTTCCTAGTCCAGCCTATCTAGTTCCAGTCTTAGCTTCTTTGACTCTTTAAAACCTGTTCACCCCCCACTTTGAAGTATTGAGTAGTAAATGCAAAGGGGAACTTGCACCAAGGGATCCATGAATCGTCTATCAACTTGAACCTACCTAGGTAGTAGTGTTGATAAACCACAAATTCAGCTTCTCCCTCATTGGCTGCTGGGAGTTGTTTAGGGATTCTCCACTCTACCCTGAATGCATTCCTCAGGCGCATGTACGATTTTTCCAGCTGCACCTTGTGGGGTGTTGTCATTATATCAAAAGCATATTTTCAAACCTCTTCGCAAGTGAAGGATCCTTGGTTGGGTACTCCCATACAAACTTTTCTTGCATGTCAGGCACTCCAATATCCATGAATACAATGGTGAGAAAGATGTTGCCAAAGAGGATCTTGTCCCCTTCCTTCCCGCAACTGACATTAACTTGTGAAATTAACATATGAGGCATGTAAATTGTGAAATTAACTTAGGAGTCACACGCATCTTGTGCCCAACAAAGTGGAAGTAATATTCGTGCACCCGTGACATCAACCACTAATACAGACATTATGGCTTTCCAAAATAAGGCAACTCATAGAGTTGCAATAGCCCTACCTTCTCCATTTTAACCTTCACGTCATCATCGTATATAGGTAAACCCTCATGTGTTCATTTGTTGGTGGGGTGTACCAATTCCAATGCCATTTCGTTTTCTATCATGTTCATGTGGTGATTATAGTCACTAACAGGTACACTTCTCAAGTGGGATTCCCATTCCTTCCCCATCATCACCCCATCTGAGTATTGCATCTCTGCATACCATTCTTCATTTGTGTCTACCACAGGTTCTGGTTGTTTAGCCTTAGATTTGCCCTTTCCTTTCTTGGGTGCCATGGTCGGGGTATTTTTATCACTCCAATTCTCTCCTTGTTACTCTATTTTACTTCCTCCAATCCTTCGATCTCAAATCCATGATATAATTCTTCTAAACCCGTGCCCTAGTTTTTCGAACCCTAACTGGGATAAAAATATTCACAAGACAACGCCTCTCAACTCTTTCCACAACCATGTAACCCCTTCCTTCTAGTTCAAAATGTCAAACTGGCTGCTTCAATCTCACAGATCTTCCTTCACTCGATTGAATCATAAGGATATGTTCTTCTGCTTATTGGAAATCAGCTGATATAGATAAGCCTTTTCTACTCTTAAGATTCTTTGACTGAATTGGAATGGCTTCCTTGAATCCATTTTTCACTTCTAGTAGGTGATGTGCAATGTAGTTTAAGAGTTGTAAACTTATCTATTTATCTGACTCATCCTTGGATCAATTTCAGTGATCCAAGGAATGGTTTAAATATGCTCTGTTGAATGAATGGTAAAATTGACATTCCATGAGTTATGATACATGTTGGACTGAACTTTGTTGTTACAATTTCTTTGATTTCTGAGTGAACGTACTTCCATTCAGTGGATTGTTTTGCTTGGGTAGTTGGAGATCGATCATGATAGGTCATTGCTGACGAAAATGGGAATGCATCCTATTCACAACATAATAGTGATCTAGGATCCTATAGAGAACTAACCTACAAGATCCAGTAGGTAAAAAAAATTTTCTACCTAAGCTATGGCACTTGATAGATTTTGATTCTAACCTAAAGCTCGGTGCTAACAGAATTAGAAAGGGTTAGTAGGTATTAAATTAACCTAGATTCTAATACTACAAGGTATTATTTTAACCTAACCTAAGTTTTAAACTATGACACTTTGAATAGTTACCTATGAGAGTTTTTAATCAAACCTAATACTAAGGCCTAAAGTGGGTTTTAGGTGTATTGTTATACCTAAGGTATAACATTTTTAATTCTACCTAAGATCTAACCGGAAGCAAGATAAATCTATCCTAAACTAATGGATATGAATTGGGAAACTTAAGTGGTTTGCCATACACTTTGGGCAAACGGTCGTAAGGACTTATGTATGATAAGGATGGTGAATGCATACAAAACTACCAGCTTTGGCAAGGGTTAGCTGGCTAGCGGAGGGCTCTAGGGTAGTAGTCAGTATCACTAAAAAATAGAAACCATTGTTAATTTGGACTTGGCATTCGCCAGACTGGGCAGGGCAGTGGCAAGGAAGATAGCATTAGTGGGGAGATAGCAGTTAATGAAATTAATTATTTTTGGTTCACGAGCTGAACCATCTTAGTAGGCATGCAGTGGATTTTAGTGGGTTGTTTCATTTTGCATGGTTCTCTGATTTTCCTTCTGCATGTGCTCTGGTTTTTCAAACAACAGATTGTAAACTGACCTTTATGGCTATTTTTGAGGTTCTTTCTAAATTATTTTCATTTTCAGGAATGTATAAGAGGCATTGTGGAAGAAGTATTGGTTGTTTTTTTGATTCTTTCATGGAGAAGAAGTTGAACTCGGCTGGAGGTCTTCTTTGATTGATAGAGACACTATTAGGAGATGATAGGCTCTAACTGTTACAATCTCTTGCTTTCCTCTAAAGTGTGTCATTAAAGAAGAAACTCTTCTCTGTTGGTTTTGTGCATTGCTTGCTCTACTGGGTAACTGATTGATGGGTTTAGAAAAATCTGCATTCGGGGTTTTGATCCGTGCTTATGTGATTCATTGAAAACTGATGTGTATTAGTTCTACACAAAAAGAGTTCTATGCATGCAAGAACAAAGTTGGTAAATCTGTGAATTTTTTGTGGTTGGAATTGTTGTTTGTTTTGATCACTTTTGGGACGATTAAATTACTAGATGAGTTTTTAAAGGGACTATAAGTTCCTTCTTGGATTTGTGAGAATATCGTTTTGAGAACTTGAAATGATTTGTGATCTTGATAGCTGGTAAAGAACTCTAGTTTTCTAGTAAACTGGTATGCAAAGTTCGAGCTTCTGGGAAAACTTGTTTGGATAGGAGAGAAACTGGGTAGAGATTCTCAGTTATGTGATGCATTTTATTTCATTAGTTAAAGGGGGATATGGGTGAAACTATATATGTCTTGGTTCTTGGATTTCATTTGCGGAAAACTTTGACTGTGATTGAAACCCACATCTAAATTGGAAATCCATGTTTTATCATCTTGGATGGATGGGAATGTTGATCAAGTTAGCAAAGCCAGGTTGATGTGAACTATTGTCCTTATGGACCCATTTATGTTATTAGAGGTTCATTATGAACCCAAAATTTCATGTTTTGTGGTCATTGGTCGCGCTCTGCTTTAAGAATCTTACTTTCTGATGAAACAGGGTTTTGTAGGATGTAATTGGGAAGGGAAGAAGCTCTTTGTCTTATTCTGAAATATTATAAGTAATTTCACTTGTACTTGGTATAGCAGTAAGGGATGCTGGTGTTTGATTTATGAATTCGTGATTGGTGATATTGTGATGTAACATATAAATCAGTTTGTGTTACTGGTGTTTGTTTTAATGGAAATGGTTAACTTGGAACGATGTGGTGGTTCAGATATTATAGTCTTTTGACTATTTATAAAATAAAGAGGGAAGGGAACCTGGTTTACCCGACTGGTTCTAAGAATTTGAATATCCTGATCCTTTGAGGGAGCTTATGCTTTTCATTGTGTTCGGAATTGTAATTCGAGTCTTGACTAAATGTGTTTTTAATATAAGTTGTTGATATTTGCGTTTTTAAATTGAGTTTAGTATGGTGGAGTGGTCAAAAAATTTAGAATCATGTTGAATAATAAACTTACATGCGTAAGGAGAAAAAATGGAAGCACTGATTACTAAGGTTGTTAGATAAAATTTCGAGATTTTGATTGGAATCAACTTGTTGGTTGGTCTGTTATTGGAATCCCAAGTTGTTGTTCTATAGTGATGAGTTGAAAACTGTCAAGATAGTTCTGTCTTGACTGAACTATTGGGAAATTTTGTAGTGTTTAGCTCTACTCAGATTTCAATTATTATTGAGTACAATAAATGAATGTTAAGTCTTGACAAGATAAATTGATTCAAACTTGATTGCGGGATGTGTTTTGAACTTCACTGTTTTATTATCGAGTGTAAAAAAGGAAAATTAATGGGAAGGATGCTGATGAAACTTGCAATGTTGATGGTAAAGGGTTCTAAGAAAAGAAAATTGTTAGCATGTTTTCTTCTTACCTTGAAGTTTTTCTTGTTCTCCTTTTTGAAAAATCTTGCATGAACTTAAACTATAGTATTATAAAAAAAAGGTAAACTGTTAATTAAGTTGAAGAAATGATTATTAGGTTGGGATCAGTTGTGATAACTCCTTTTCTAATGCAGTTAGGTGAAGTTCATTGGTTTGGAATCTACTGTTAATTATTTCTTATGGAAACTAAATCTTAGTTCATTAGTATTTTTCTGATTCTCATTGGACTAAAATGAAGTGAACAGATTGAGGATGGTTGGATAAAATTAAATGCCCAACTTGTTGTTGGATCAAGCTAATCCCGCATTTCCTTCTTGGATTTTATTTTTATGGATATGTTTTGATGAATATCTTAAAAATTGAATTTAAAGTAGAGAAACTTTAAAGGAAATTGGTTTAAATCTTGATATGCAACCTATTTCGCTTGTGGGATGTTATGTACTTTGGCATAATGGGACATGGTTCTCTTTTCTTTGCTTTGAAATTTCGATGAGACATCCAGGAGAGAATATGCTGTAAACACTTCCGGTATCTTATAGTAAAGAGAGTTGTTATTAATTTCTGGTTAGGATTGGAAACAATGATATGGACAATTTTGTTTTGGTAAAGATAATTGATATGATCAATTACTTTACATTTTGTAGACAAAATTTCTAGATTATATTTTTTTCCTTTTGTGACTCTTGGTTTATTTTGCTCTTCTTTTATTGATATACTTATGCTTAGAGAGTATGAAAACTTAATTGTTAGTAAAGTAGGGGTGTTTATTAGCAAAATTAGTGGGAATGCACTTCGTTGTAGGTCTTAGGCTACCATGCTTAGTTCATGAACTGACCCGTATTAGCAATGTTTGCAGAGGGACTTCATAAGTGAAAAGAAGGCAAAAAATTATATGATGCATGGTGAGCAAGTGGTGATTCTTATGAAGAATTTTGATATTATCTTAAGTTGTATTGAAAAATAAAAGTTATTCTCTTTTGAGAATGAAGGTTGCTGCCATGTAGTATGCCAAAATGCATAAGTTGTACATGTAATAAAATTTTGAAATGAATTGAAGGGGAATTTTTGGGGGAGGATTTACTTGCAGGGTTGTGTACATTATCTTGTACCTTTGTAAAAGAAATGAAATCCTATCCTGTTGCGATTCTTCATGGTATTTATATTGTTAATTGAGATTTTTTGGATAAGTAGGAAAAAAGGGAATAGAGTAATTTCCCCTAAACGTTGATGCAGCTAAATAGTTACAGAATTCAATGTTCTTGATCTAAGCAATTCATATTATTAAGGCGGTAACATGTAATGAATTAGGAATGAATTCCTATATAAATTTGTAAAGGACTTAAAGGGTTGTATTAAACCCTAGAACTTAACCAGAAGAGGAAGACTCTTCCTCTCTGATAAAAAGTAAACAAAAAGGAAGATAAGATTTGTAATCATTAGGCTTCTATTCAATAAAGCTAATAAGATAAACTAGGGGTTGTTACACTCCTTGAATGGTTAAGTCATGTTAAATGGAACTTAAGAGGTTGCGTCCTTTCTTCTGGTAGTTCTTGTAAGCCAAAAAAATTACGAACATTGAAAAAACTTAAGTTAGGAGGTCTTCAGGAATAAATGGAACCTTGATTCGAAAATAACTTATAAGGAGAGTTGGATTAGAGAGTTTGGACAGGGTTGCGGAAGGAAATTAACCTTTAAGGAGCTAAATTAAGTAAACATCATAATTATCATAGGGTTTGATGTACTTCTCGACGAGGATGTTTTGTTAGGATGTTGGCACACACCAACTGCAGGGTTATACCTTCGAGAAAAGATTGGGATCTTCTCGAGATACAATGTTATAGTCGACATGTGGCAACACAATTTTGCATTGATGTGTCAGATCTACACACTTATGGACGTGACTTAGGCCTTTCCTCTGGACGGTAGTAGCATAGTTACGATATGAAGTAGCCTCAAGGACTCGGGTACCTTTGGCAAAAGGGTGACCTAGGTTGACCTAGTATGCCAAAAATATCTAAGTCTTTATGAGCCCCCCTTCCTATCATAACATACGTTGTTTAACCAGAAATTTTAGGGTTAAACCTCCATGGGCAAGAAGAGGACGGATGAAATTAGTAAAGGACATTCGAGATAACAATAGAGTGGGGAAGGTGTATGTATTCAGGATTGACGACTATGCCGTAAAGAGGAATAAGTAATACGCACAAGCTGTTTATCCACTTTGGCAATTATCGCAAGGTTACTGAATTGTGTTGGTCCTATGTCACATAGTTCTAAGGATAGATGCAAATAATATTTGGTAACAACTAGGTAGTTAGGTTCTGGATAGATCATCAATACACAGAAAACAGGGTTTTAAAAGAACCAAGTTTACGTAGTATATAGAAAAAATAGTTCAAACTTAGTTGTAACACATGAATAGATCGGTAGTTCACCGAGTCATGAAATGAATAGATGGTAGCTTAACGAGTCAACCACAACTGCGTATGGTTACTTTTATAAGACTGGTTGGTTATCGGAATGTGTGTTCTACATTACGTATTTAGACAGCGAACATTACATTTTTCCATTGTTTTCTAAAGTCTTAAACTAGGAATGTTACATTACTTTCTATCCACTCTGGGCGGGCCTTTGCAACGTGGTTATCAATTGACTAGCCTTTCGTTTTGTTTGTGTACCTTTCATGTGCTAGCTTCACACTTGTGAACATGTTCTGTAGCATCCTCAATGCCATTATAATATGGAAATGTAGGTGACATCTCAAAGAAAACTAATGTGGTGGCTGGGGTCCTGTCCTGAACCGAGCCCTTGGTCCCTCCGATGTTTCCATCCACCACTTGATCCACCAGGTCCCCTGGGTTTTACCCCAAGCCCTAGATCCACTCGTTTCTAATGGCCTGTAGGAGTTGTGCCAAGCACCCCCACGGTCCCACTGACTATGCGTCGACAGTATGTGATAGCACCACACGACCGCTATTTTCTCTCTGCCACTCCTATGCGAGATCAAAAAGCTTGTACAACTTTCCCTTGTCCAAAAATCCTCCAAATCCTAGAAAGTGTGTTGCCATATAGAAAAATTATACCTCCTAGGCACGGATCTATCTCGTCCACTGGTTTCATTGCGGTCAAATCTTCCTCCTGGATCGAGAAAACCACGTGTCCAGGTTTGTCACTGGTGGGTTCAGATATTGCCCACTCTACTTCTCCATACAACGAACTTTCACTAGAAGCTGAAGGGTATCCCTCACGCGCTGTGCCAATGGGGTAGCAAGACGTGCACGTTCCACGTCTTCCGCATTGAACCGTCAACTCCTTCTCGCACAAGCTGTCTCTATAATCCATCACACTAGTAGCCTCACATTTCCTAGTAATCCTTCCTTTCACGTGCTTCACCACAATTGAGCCACTTCCTCCCTTTCCCCTTTCGGTCATATCATCCTGCTCCTCCTCCACCCGAGCTTCCTTAATTACACTCAGCACAGCTTAGCCCGCCGACCAATTGGGATCACCTCTAAACTCAGGTAACCATCAATATCTTCATATCTAGAGGATAAACACATAGAATGTTCATCTAGGTTCCTCGTAGAAAACTCAAACTCAACATGTATGGGAAATGAATACGTGGAATTGTCGTATTCCCGAGATGTAGCGAGCTAGTACTCCTCCCCACCAAGTGATCTAAAACTGTTCCCCGTTAGATTGCATCCGTCAACCTTTGGTAGTCTTCCTTCGTCTCATTCATTATCCCTAACACTCAACTTCATCTAGATGCATAGCTGAAAGCATCCATATAAATCTACTGGAAGCAGTAGAAAAAAGTTTCATATAGATCATGGTAGAGGATTCTCTCTACCCATCTACTTGTATTGAACTCAGGTCCAAGTGCTGAATCTCTAAACAAATTCATCCCCTGTCTCTTGAAACCATTGACT